>CM019149.1:96258722-96446245 GCA_009733165.1 Naja naja | reverse complement strand
GTGAATAGAGATAGCTGGGGTTTGTAGCCAAACAAAATACTTTCGCCTGGGAACCAAGGACATTCCCACAGGTGGTCGGAGAGAGGAGGAGTGAAGTTCAGGCAACCGGACTGATTGGACCATGTGACTGTTTGTGAAAGGGAGGGACTTTTACTTTTAATTAGATGAACCATAGGAACATTCAGAGTCGGTTTTCACCAGCCTGTGCCAATATGATACCTCCAATAAAACTGTTTTTGAGCAATCTACCTGCCTCAGAGTTCTGTTCATTATGGTGTATTACTTGGAACCCTGACAGGGTGTTTTATCTAAGATGAAATGATAAGTAGCTAGGGACTTCCAGATAGGAAACTGGAGGAACCTTGTGTGATATTCTTCATACCTAGCAAATGAACAAATTTATTCAATAAATACATATCCACCATTTTAGCTAGTAGACTTCCCCAAGTAAGTGTGTGTCTATAACAATTGTAGCAAAATGTAAGTTTTGACAGTACCTCTGTAAAATGACTGAGAGAGTCACTTTTGGACAGGAGCAGATGTGCTAAATAATTGAGTGCAGGCATTATTTGTTTGTTGTTACTATTATTGTATGCAAGAATTGATAGGTACTTTCTGAACCACTAGATCACAGTTATAACTACTCCAGAGGTGCAGGAGGCATTTTGCTTTGAGAAGGTGCAAAAATCAGCAAAGGTCTCATCAAGTCAGTCCAAGTCCTCTCGCCCAGCAATTCCATTTGCCAGAAGAGGCTTTTGTCCATGTAGCTACTTACCTTGTAACAACACAAAGTGAGCAGCATGGCCACTTCACTTTTAGAGGTGAGCAGTATGGCTTTGCAAAGTAGTTTCAAAAGGAACTACTTCACACAAACTTTCATCAAAGCAAAGCATCTCTTGAAAGCTGATTCATCTGATAAGTCCCTACCACTCTTGACACAATCTTGTCATCTTACTAACTATCTACAAAATGGAAAGCTTTTTCTCTTAATAGTTATTCTGCAGATCTCAGCTTTGTGTTGGGAGATGAGCAGCTGGGCAGATCCCAATGAACTGGAGATTGTCAAAGAATTCTGGCTGTTGTTGCTTAGTAATTGTAGTAGCTGGATATGTTAATGTCACAAGATACTTTCATTAGCCTTTCCATCTTCAAATCATTCTGATTCCACCATAAAATGTAGCTTGAAGCTTATCCAGGCTGCTTTGACCATTTTCTCCTTCCTTTGTTTTTCTTTCAATGCATGCAATAGCCCAGAAGAAGTGATCAAGGGTAAAAGTGACAAGAGTTAATTAAGAATGAACCATCTATTAGCAAAATGTCAGACTGCTTGGTATGGAGAGTGAAAGCTTGTCAATTTCAAAGAAAGCAACTGAAAAGGAATTCCCAATCCATTAAACTGGGTGGATATTTTGAGATTTTATTTTTTATTTCTTTTATTTCTTTTGCAAACCCTGAAGCAGCATTGCTTGATTCCCCAGAAAGGTTTGTCTCATGCCAAACTAGGATTCCAGCTTTAATGGAAACAGAGTGCATATAGGAGCGAAAGGAGGATTTTGAAGCAAGGAAGGGGAGAAGGTAAGCCTTCTCTAGCATTAGAGAAAGCTTGCAGCAATAGAATGTATGTTCAACATAAAGACACTTCCATTCCATTACTATCCCATTTCCAATCTTTCCTTTGTGAGTAAGGTTGTAACAAGACTGTCTTGGAACAAATACATTACCTTCAGTCAAGCTTCAGACAGTTTCTGTCAAGTTTCAGACAGGTGTATAGTATAGAAACAGTACTAGTCACACTTGCTATGACTTTTGGTGGAGCTGAGATGGAGATGGTGTAGCCATCCTAGTGTTCCTTGACCATGGTATCATTCTAGATCAGCTGCAGAATGGTAAGCACTGTCCTACAGTGGTTTCATCTTTTCATCGGTAGTCAATTTCAGACTGTGCTGACAAGGAGAAGAGTTCCTTCAGACAGCTCCGCTGAGGAGTGCCTCACGGCTTGATGCTCTCCCTCTGTTCTAACCTCTATATGAAACTACTGGGTGAGGTGATCATCAGTATATTGTTGATACCCAGCTTTATATCGTAATTCTAGCTGACAAGTGACGCTGCCAATGGACTGACCCCATGTCTGGAAGCTTTTCAGGTCTGGATGGAATAGAACAGACCATGATTCAATCCTGACAAGACTCAGTGGCTGCGATGGTTGCCAATGTGCTTCCAGATGCAATCCAAGGTGCTGATTGTTACCTATACAGTCCTTCATGGCATAGGGTAGTGATGAGGAACCTTTTGGGCCTCGATGTGTCAAAAATCCAGAAAAATGCCTATTTTGACTCTGTTAATATGTCTCCCCACCCCCCCCTTCTCCCAGACAAAGAGGCTTCCTCTCCAGCCTTTTCTCCACTTTTCCAGTCATTCCTCTTTGCACCCTCTTGAAGTTGTGTGAGGAGAGGGCCCTGCTGTCAGTGGCCTCTGGAGCCTCAGAATATCACTCTTGAGAACACTCATGCAATTTTCAGATGCCCAGTAGCTGTGTGAAAGCAAGGCCTCCTACATAACTTCCAAAGGGTCTGGAGATCTGGCTTGTCACCAAAAATGACATGGTATATCACCTGTGATATGAATGTCATAGGTTTGCCATCACTGGCACAGGGCCTGGATATCTGAGGCACAGCATATCTCTTAATTGTTTCTTTCTACCCAATACATTTGAACAAGGGTGTGTTCCAGACTAAGCATTGTCATCTTATAGAGTGTGACCCCACTCCTCTGGGACAGCAGCCTCTTTCTGAGATTCTGAAATGCCCTAAAGATCTGGCTTTGGTCTCAGGCCTGGGGTTAAAATATTTGTGGAGCCTGTGGAGTGGTTTGTTATGGTTATGATTATTTTAGACTGACCTGCCCTTGTACGTTTTCAACTGTTTATATAAGTCAATCACACAGTGTCTACTGGAATGAGTAACTATATCAGATGATGATGATGATGATGATGATGATGATGATGATGATATTTAAACATAGGCCCTCTTTCTTGAGCTTTGTGTCTCTCCAACCACCCTATGCAGAATCATAACAGTTTCATAAAACATTTTGCCTTTCTTTAATGCTGCAATTTAAGTATTACAGTAACAGTTATCAAAAATCTGGTAATCCATCTAATTATTAGTAGCATTTTTAAAGGTCAGATTTCAGGAGTGGACCTGTCTTCCTGATCATATCTGACATGGGCTTTCCTTTCCCTGGGAAAGTCTCCTGAGCTGCAGGCTTAGTATCTGATTTTCTTCTACATTACATGGGACACAAGGTGTAACACCCCATTTCTTCTAATCAACTCTTGTAGAGTTTTTACAACTTACAATCTGCATGTTTTTTGCCTGTGGTTGCACAGATCCATAGTGCTGGGAAATAGGAGTCAAAAATATATCTTCAAGAAACCACTGATAATCGGTTATGGAAACAAGGAAGAAAATCATAACAATTAATCCCTAATTGGAAACTTTTATTCTGATAAAGTAGCCTACCTGTGAGCAGTGTCTTTGCCCAGGGCAATCCATACCCCTTCAAAATCCGGATGCCAAATTCATAAGCAAAAGTAGTTATTCATGCACAGGTTGCTTTTACGGCATCATCCTTGCTAGGTGTGGATATCCAGCAATAGAGCTCTGATCTGCAAGTATTGTGTGATTCCTCTTCATCCACACACAAAAGGGTTTAGAACAAAATACAATTCCATGCACAGTAATCAGAGACTAGTTCCCTTGAACACCCTGTGGAAATGGTTTGAGAACAAAAATGCAGAGCCTACAGCTGCAAATGTCAGTGTATGCAGTTAAAACTTGGCTTTCCTGAATGTGTACTCATTAATGTTATTTATAACTTCTGTACTCCCCATAATGGGTATTTCCTTGAAAATCTACACATAACTCAACTTTAGTTGCCTAATTATTGAAATATCCATCGTTTCTAATGCTGAACTTTCAGTATGAACTTCATAAACTTTGAAAAATACTTGTCTGAACTGGGGAAAAAGGCCTTTTCTTCTTTAATACATTTAGTATGGGGATTTTTTTACTGTAAATCTGTGTGTGCATATTTAACCTGTAATATTGCAGAAGAATATAATCCACCGGGCAGACTTCTGGCCCAAAAGTATTACAGATAGAACTTGTTTAGCGAGTGCCTCCTTTGGTAGCTATTTGCAGTTACAATGCTGATTTTGAGATCAGCCCTTGTAGGTGTGTGAAGCAAAGGAAAGTTGAAAGTAAGATCATAATCATCATCATAGTTTCACTTAGTCACTGAGTTGCCAGCCCCAATTGTGATTGCTAAATAGGGACTATCTGTACTTAGAACTATTAGGACTGCCAGATCTAGGTTGCAAAAGCTCAAAACAACCTCTAAATTGAAACAAATCACAATGTTGCAACCTAGAGATGATCCTGTTAGACTATAAACTAACCTGATTATAGACTATATAGACTATAGTACAGATAACATCTAAGAGAGTACAGATAGTCCTCAACTTACAACCGCAACTGAGCCCAAAATTTATGTTGCTAAGTGAGAAATTTGTTAAGTGAGTTTTGCCCCATTTTATGACTTTTCTTGCCACAGTTGTTAACTGAATCACCGCAGTTGTTAAATTAGTAACACGGTTGTTAAGTGAATCTGATTTCCCTATTGACTTTGCTTATCAGAAGGTTGCAAAAGGGATCCCATGACCCTGGGACACTGCAACCGTCATAAATGTGAGTCGGTTGTCAAGCATCCAAATATAAATCACATGTCCATGGGGATGCTGCATTGGTCATAAGTGTGAAAAATGATCATCAGTCCCTTTTAAACAGAGCCGTTGTCACTTTGAACAGTCATCAAATGAAATATTGTAAGTTGAGGACTACCTGTATTGCATGAATCGGTTGGCCATCTGGGGCAATAGGTGCACCATTGGAAGATCTGAAAAGTCAGGTTAGGAACAGATTGTCCTGGAGAAAATCTATCTATCTGGTCAAATAAGAGTTGATACCAACTTGATGCCAAACAATCAATCAATAAATGCATGTGTAGATACTTCAGAAAACAAAAAGTATAGGGTTAATCTGGAAGAACCCTTTGCTTATTGCCTAATTTTCTCTTTATCTCTCTGCTTATTCAGCTGGTTTGCTCAAAAAGGTGTGGGCTCCAGGAAACTTTGGGATCTATTATAATTACATTGGACTATTCACTCCCATCAGACAAGAGAAGGATCATGAGGAGCCTCTCTCTTGATACAGCTGGAGCTGAAGTGGCCCAGGTTAGTCAGAAATAGAGAAACCACTAATCCCTCATAACTAATAATATTTATATGCACCCTTTTCTTCAAAGAATTTCAAGATGACATTCTTCTTTTCAGCTCTCTTATCTTCAGGATCTGGCTCAGTGATTGCAAAGCTTAAAGCAAGTTAAACTGATGTCTCCCAACTCTAGCAATGTAATCCAGCATCCAGACAATTTCCTGGTATTCCAGTCAGGAGGTTATTAGTAAGAAATTATGAGAACTGTATTCCAAAACATCTTGAACACACCAAACTGAGTATTGTTCCAGTTACAGTACAAATTGTTTCAATCTTGTCCTGAGACTAGCTAATAAAAATGGAAATACACACACACACACACACACACAAAACCCACATACACATAAAGCACCACAAGGGGAAAAAGCCGGTAACCAAATTTTATGATGAGAGGTTTGGAAAAATAATAAATGAACAGGATTGCTAACATTCTCATCATAACAATGTTCCTATATATTTATTTATATCTACAGACCCCTACAGACCCCTTACATCCTGGACATAAATTGTTTCAATTTCTACCCTAAAATGGTGCTATAGAGCACTGCACACCAGAACAACTAGACACAAGGACAGTTCTCTCCCAAATGCCATCACTCTGCTAAACAACTAATTCCCACAACACTGTTAAATTATTTACTAAGACTATATTACTATTATTCTTCTCATCCTTCCTAGTACCTATCTCTTCCCATTTATGACTATAACCGTATTGCTTGTATCTTTACAATTTATATTGTTTTGTTTCCTAGTATGATTTGATTGCTTATTAGTAACCTATGACTATCACTAAGTGTTGTATCTGATGAATGTATTTTATTTTTTCTTTATATACATTGAGAGCATATGCACCAAATCCTTATGTGTCCAATCACACTTGGCCAATAAAAATTCTATTATATTTCCACTTGCATTAAACAAACAAAAACTCTAAACCTGCCTATGAAGACCTATAATGGGACAGGAAATATCTCATTAAAATCAGTGCATATTTCATAATGTTATACTTTTCCTAAAATCATACTCAGACATAATGTATTTATCCACCACCATTGTAGAAATTGGAAACATTTTAGGATTGTGGTATACATTCCTTCTGTATTTCTCTCCAACTTTTGTCTTAAAAGAACTGTTTAATTTTCTTCTTTAATTCACAACATGTTTCTTTGCATCGATGAAATAATGCCAATTTCCTTTTGAGACTATGGAAAATCTATTAAATGTTCTGGCTATTAATCCAAAACATGTCATTTTTTAAAAAAATTAGTGCATTCTGCTTTTGTTTGAATCTTGTTATACATCCCTTCTTATTTATTAAAAACATTTTAGCTACATAAGACTTTTTGCTACTTGCTAGGTAGCCAAAACAAAGAATTTCTGGCCACAAACATGCCTACTCCAAAGATAAGCCAAGTTATTCCAGTTAAGACTATTGTGCAAGGTTGCTTTTCATGGGCCACATACATGGGAGTAAAATCAGCCACAAATGATAATGACAATATTGCTAATAATTGATAATTAATCAGTTCTGTATAGCATTTCTAGGATGATGCTATAACACAACATCAAAGCATGACAAGTGTTTCCTATCATATTATCAGAAGATTGCACAAAGGCATAGCTAATGGATAAGATTAGACTCAAAGAGTGAGATTCTGAAGGACAATTAAATTTAGCATGGGAAATACCTTCAGCCTAGTTCCATTTTTCAGCAGATCAGGCTCATTGTGGACATGCCATATCTTGGATCAGGGGTGTCAAACTCGCATCATCACGGTGGCATCATGTGATGCATCGGGACTTTTTTCCCCTTCGCTAAACCGGCGGGGCATACAGTGACCCTCCCTGGGGAGGGAGGGTTTTAATGTTTACTGTTTTTACGTCTTATATTTGGGCTTGTCTTTGTTTATTTTTAAATATTTATTGTATATGTTTTTAGCTGTGAGCCGCCCCGAGTCTTCGGAGATGGGGCGGCATACAAGTTCAAGTATAAATAAATAAATAAATGACGATCCAGCCCATGGGCCGGGAGTTTGACAGCCCTGCCTTGGATGGATTACTACATTTATTTATTTATTTTTTGCCTAGGCATCTCACTTCAAAACTGTAGCTAAAATAGGACTCGCTGCCATTGTGAAAGAAAAAAAAACCCTTTTCAAACGCAGCCAAATGTCCTATACAATTTCTTTAACAACATGACATTTAACATTTAGTAAGAGAATGTGGACTTTCTTCCTATCTTTGTAGAAGATTTTGTAAAACGTTGTAAATAGGCACTGGCCATGAGGTAATGGGCTTATATGCAAAGTTTGAAGGAGGAAAAGTGTTGGAAAGCTCTTTTGGTAACTAGGTAACTAGCTAAGAGAATTTCCTGCTCCAACATCTGATGTGACAGGAAATCATAGGTTATTCGGTTTCTATTTGTCATTAAAGAGTTTGGGTTAAGTCTGCTCACATATTTTTGTATCATGTAACTGAATTACATTTCATAAAAGTTGACATGGTAATCTCCTTCCACTGTGTAAAAAGCACTGCTGCATAGCAAAGAAAACAACAGGGAGACAATACGTTTTATTTGATATAATTGCAAAACAAACCCCCCTGCAAGAAGCAATGTTTTGGACACAATAGAAATCAATTATAGCTATGAGACATTTCCAGAACTGGAGACTTTAACAGTGGCTACTAATATGATTTACCAGTGAGCTTTGGCAGATGTATTCAGAACTATAATGCCATCAACAGGATAAGTCTGTTGCTTCCAACCTTCAATACTTTCCCAATAGCCTATGCAACAGGATTTAAACATTTCAAAGGAATTATTAAATATATCATTGATAAAATAAACTCATCTGAGTTACAAAACACGAATGATCATAAACAGAGCTAGAAGGAAATACAGAAAAGTACTACTTTGCTGCCATCTCAGGGTGATTTGGATTTTTGCAGCCCGCACCTAGTAGCCCTCATCCAGGCATTCCCGGATGCTACCAACCATCCTTGAGATGACAGACAAGTACAATATTTTCCAGAACCCAATTACTATCCTATCTCAATTGTCTCTATTCTCATTCACTGCTTAGGACAGCCAATTATTTTTCTTATATGTATCCATTTCATGTATTCATAAGTATGTTTATACTTATACCTATTATCTTGTAAGCGATTGACAAATCAAATCAAATAAAAATAAACACTGTTCTAATTATACATGTATAGTTCATGAAATAGAAAAACATTGGCTGATTCCTCTGTCTTTGCTGCCCTCCTTCTTTTCACAGGGAAAAGAACATCTGCCAGCTGGATTGCAAGAAGAATACAGCAAGTATTGTTTTGTTGTAAACAAAGTAAAATAAATAAATAAGGAAACCATTCAGAATCACAAGGGCAGCTGAGTCACAAGCAGCTTTCACCTCAGACTTTTCTCTCCTTTTCTCCTTTCTTTATTCTATATAAACAGCAAATGTCAACTTCCTGATTCTTTCATACTCTTGAAGGAGACAAAGCGGCAGAGATGTTCTCATTTCTCCCTTAACTGGGACAGGCCAAGCTGAGCAGTCCAGTCCAGTGCAAATTATTATCATGTTTAGATCATTGGCACAATGTGACTGCATCTGGCTATTTCAGGAGACAAGAGTGGCAGACCAGGGATTGCCCATAACAAACTGAAAGCTGAATAAACAATGCCCTTGATCCCATTAACTACTGGTCACTTCACCTGACTTCACAATCTGACAAAATGGGTGCAAAGTATATGATGGTTTATATCCAAGGCTATCCTTAGATAATGTTAGAATAAAGGGGAATGCACAACTTGATACTGATGTAGCTAAGGACAATTTAAGCTTTATTCATTCACAGGCTCGATAGGCCATGAGATGACAGCAACAGCAAGAAAAACATGAATGCCTGGCTATGTTTGGGTTATTTGGGAACGATCCCACAACCCCAGGAGAATGAAATATTTTGGGAAATATTAAAAAGGCAGAATGTTATATTTCCCCAAAGGGAGAAATGGAGAAAGCAGACTTAGTTTTTCTTAATAGCACCCCCTCCTCAGCAGATATTTTGTGCCCATTAAGAAGGACTGGTCCATCCTATCTACAAAACAGGGTAATGGGATTAAGAAGAATAGGACATGACCCTTCTGGACATAATAGGATTAGCCCAATACCATTTAGCAGAAGACACAGAGCTCACTACATCGCCCAATCTCCCTAAGGGCATTTCAGACATTGCACAACCCTCCCCCAGCAGCATCTCTGAAACTTATAAAATCCATGTTACTCATAAAACCAATTGTTCAGCTGACCCAGAGCTGTTGTTGGTTCTGTTCATCATTAAACTTTCTTTCCAATCAGCCTCCATTTTATTTTATACCCAGCTTGGATCTGAACCAGATGGATTTTTGTTCCAACAGTGATAAATGATGTATGAATATCGTACTGAGCACTGTGGTGGCTTAGAGTTGAAGACCGTTGCCACCCACTCAGGAGGTTGCAAGTTCAATCCTAGGTAGCAACAGATGTTTCTCGCTTAGAGCGCAAAGGGAAAATATCTGCTGTGAAATCCACATTGGCATCAGAAAGAGTATCTGGCCAGTAAACACTCAGCTCCATTCAGTCACCTAGACTCTACCCTGAATAAAGGGATTACACGGTCATAAAAAGAAAAAAAATAATCATGCTGCAATATTTGCATTATGTTCATTAGCCAATTCAAAATTTGTGAATTAGAACAGATGACACTATAAGAGGATTCTCTGTACATTATAGCTGTTTCATCATATGTATCTAAATGCATTCAGTTCTGAAAGAATTGGTGTCATAACTGCTGATATAGAATATAGTCTATTTTTGAGATTAGCCATGTATAATCTTCAGCACTCGATCCTCTATTTGACCCCTCCCACAATGTAAAATGTGATGAGTGGAAAAAACTTGCAAACAAGTTATTGGAAAAATAACTTAGATATATAATGCTAGTTGGAAACAAATGTTTGTCTTCAGTTGAAGTAAATGACAACATTTCAATGTAGATTTTAAGAAGCCAGACAAAATCGTTATTCCTAAAATTAATGCTGTGAATCAATGGCAGACAGAAAACATGTGCAAACACACAAATACAGTATACACACATACATTGGTTTGACTAAATTTAAATCAACTGAAATTAGTGACAAGATATTCTATTCTTTAGGATTTAGCTATATTGACTTCAACAGGAAAAAAAAACTTGATTAACATAGCCTGGATTCAATCTGGTGTTCCTTAAAAAATGGATCAATGCTGAATGAGTTTCTATATTATTTTTTCTGCTCTGTGTGTGTGTGTGTGTGCGTGCGCGCGCGCGCACGTGTGTTTCTTCCATTTAATACTATAATCCTGCTCATTTTCAATACTATTTATTTTTGCACAGGCTGGTACTAAAAAGAACCTCGATGATTATGCAATCAATTCCTGAGGATTCTATGTTCAACTATTATAGATTCATTTGCCCCATCTTATTATTATGTTTCATTGTATGGTCAGCCAGATGCTTAGCCTGGATTTGGCATTTTTATTCGCCTATTGACTCCTTGTCAAGGACCTGAGATGGGTAAATGCTTTTCTTTGATGGTGTTCAAGTATCCTTGCAGGCTGTTCCAAGTACAGCTAGCTTTTGCTATAGACCAATGTTGATTTTGTCAATGCCAATGATGTTCAAGTGGTGCTCTAATTGTTTTCAGATTGCACCCAAGGCACTTATTATAATGATTATTATTTGTTATTATTCTTTTACCAAGACATGGCACAAATCAGAAAAGCACAGTAATTAGAATATTCATCCAATAAAATTAGATCATAACTTACCAGACAAACCAATAAACAAATACTAACCTGAAAGCAAACCAAATACAACAATCATATATGTTTACAACAATGCCCTACAACTGAGAAAGTATACATCCATCATTATATTAAAACAGGTATGAATCTAGGTCATGTCAAGATTAAAGAGAAATAAGATGGAATAGCCAAGCCCTACACTAATCCTCTAATCAAATAAAAAGGTCTTTAAGCCCCCTTTAAAGGCCATCAAACTTTCAGAGACAAGAGAAAGAAAAAACTGGTTCCAGAGCCATGAAGCCAGGAATCACAGCTCAACACACACACACACACAGACACCCCATCCTAGCCCAATGTTTGAGGAGAGTGCCAGGTCTTCATAACCCTTTAGAAATCTAAAAGGGTAGGGGTCCCTGATCTTTAATGAGGGGCTGTTCCAAAGGATTGTGGTGGCCACCAAAAAGGCATGACACCAAGGTCCCATTGGATGGCAACATTTAAGGGCGGGGTTCCTGGAGTGTATTCACTCTTAGAGTATATGACAACTATGAATCTGGAGGGGTGGGCTGATATTCTCATGGAGAAGCAGTCCTGCAAATAACTTATTTGAAAGAAGTGTCATAAACTCGGGAAGGTTAAATGCTGAAAGATTTTGTATGTAGCATGTTCTGGCATAATCACTACATAACACAGCCAAGCACCATTTTTTTTAACATGCTCATTTTGCAGCAAATATATGGAAGTTGGAGGGACACCTAAGCATACATTTATGCTGCTATTAATCTCTTTAAGAGTTATTTTTCTGTAAATTCATATTTTCTTTCTTTTTATTCCGATAGTATGATTTGGAAGTGGAATAAGAAAGTGTTGTAATTTGTATACAGCAAAGGGGAGAAATTGATGGATTTTTTCTGCGGTGAAAATGTAAAAGTATATTACATTTATTAATAGTATTACTACTTTTAATACTATAATAAAGTTTATCTTTAAAAACATTTTATTTGAGTGAAGGCATTAATTTTTCAAAATGATGTTATTCAGATACGTTGTCTGAGGACTTAAGAAGAAACCAGTATTATGTAAAACACTATGAGAAGAGACGCTAAATTGAATAGGAAACTACTACAGTGACATCTAATGGAAAGCCTTATGTTCTGCCCAATCCCTCATACAATTACAGAATATGGGAAAGAACTGGAAATGTTCAAAATCTTGGATGACACCTAGAAAATTTGCACATTGACAACATTTCCATTTGTCAATTAAGAAAACCTACTGCATGGATTTGTGCATATACTGTACTGACATCCTGGGGAGGTGGAATGATGCATATGAAGGCCAACACCAGCTAAAGAACTGGCAGCTATGATTTCACATTTTTGTGTATATAACAATGCCCGTGAGACATTACCTGGACATAGTTGTGGGTTTGTGTGCTCTGTGTCAGCATTCAAGTAACACACCCAAAGAAATCAGGACTCCGAGGCAGGCAGGTCCCTCAAATAACATGTTTATTGGATGTATCATATCGGCACAGCCAGTGAAAACCAACTCTGAAGTTTCGTGTGTTAACAGCATAATTAAAAGTGTCCCAAGTCACACTGTTCAATTAAAACAGTCGGTGGGCTCCTCGGTCACTCCTCTCCTCCTTCAACTGGCACCTGTTGGGATGACCTTGGTTTCCCATGGGAAAGTCTTGCTGTTTTGTCTGTGAGACTACTTCCCCCGCACCCTTAGAGTATATGGCAACTATGAAGCAACTATGAAGCAGAAAAAGATGGCTTCAGCCAGGTTCGATTCAGAGTTGACACTCTGAAAGGGGTAAATCAGAGCTATGCCACAGGTTCCATCATACTGAGCGGGCCTCATCAAAGGATTCAACTAAAAAGTGTCTCTCCTATAAAAAAATATGGTTGAGATATAATTTACAGAAACCAGTATTAAATCAGTTGTCCCCCAGGTCAACAAGGACCACACTAGGTGTGGCTGGAAATTTACTGACGAACTACAGGATTGAGGACTGTTGGCTAAGCAATCAGGGCCAGCAACTGAGGAAAGAAAAGTTATTTACCAATTACAAATACATGCCACTCAAACACCATTGGCACTGACATCACCGTCAATCAACTGCAAAAGGCAGCTTTACATGGAATAGCTTACATCCTGCAACAGCACCTTTAACAACATTTAACAACAACATCTGCCTTGTCCGGATCCTTGGGAAACACTTCATAGGTGTACAAAAATGCCAAATCCAATCTAAACAACTGATTGAATGTTGAATAATTATAGTGAGATGGGCTACTGTAAGAAATAGCAAAGCGGTTCTGGGTTTATGCTTAAATGAGATCTGAATCATATGTTCTAATTGTCCAAAGTAAATACAGCCTGACTTACCACTCACAAATATAAATGGGTATGAAACTTCCTTCTTCCCTATGAAATATCTTCGAAAGAGGTACTTCATATGCACTTCACCTAAAGTTCTCCAGCTGTGGGATTGTAACAAATTAGATTGCTCTCTAAAACGTTTGAATCAAGAGATTCAACATTTACCAGATCGCTCCATTAGATGGCAGCGAAACTCCATTCTGCAATTGATGGTATCACCTGTTACAGAAACCAGCACAAAAGATTTAAAGGAAGTTCCCCACGCCCAAGGCTCTTGTTTGGAAAACGTCCTACTGCAGTTTGAACGAGGCACGCGCTTACTTTCATTCAGATGACTCATAATGTAGGCGCTTTTAGAAGAAAGATTACACGGATGACCATACAAAATATAAAACAGTGAAATATCTGCACGTGAAATCAAAATGTATAATTTCGGACGGTTCTCCCCCACTTCCCTCCATAACATATGTCATCACTAAGGAAAGGTGTTCGGGCCCATCTCGTTCATTTGGGCTTTCAAAGGGAGTTATGGTTTGTTTTGACACCGATGTTATTATGTTGATGTAATTGATCGTTCTTCATCAACCTGCTAGGTTTTAGTCGAAGGCGGAGGGGGCGGTAATAAGAAAAGCGGTGTGTAAACACCAAACTCCCACCAGTTTCCGGGACCGTCTCCCAGAAAACATATTGGGAAATGAACCTCATTAAACATAAGTGAGATTTCCTCCGAGTCAAAATTTTTGAGAAAAAGAGTCCGGCAACTGGGGAGAGGCCACCCAGAGTAGATCAACGGCGGGGAGACAGCAATGCAGGTCAATTACGTAAACTTTCATTCAAAGCGCTTGTTGGGGTTCTGCTTCTGTTTGCCGAGTTTCGAGCGCCAACTCGCAGCGCCGCTGCCGGAAGAAGTTCTGGGGCTCCTGACGGTGTCATATGACCCAAGGAAAGATGGCCGAAGACGGGCAGAGCGGCGAGGAACCTGGGGCTGGATCGAGAGAAGATTTTGAGGTCGTTGATCGCGCCCAGATCCCCAACGCCTCTCAGCTGAAAAGCGATGGCAAAGAGAGGGGGAGCCCAGATGCCAGCTGGTCCGCTCCCATCTTCTCCCTGGCCAAGAAAGCCTCGGAAAACTTAGTAGTGAGCTATGGAAACGCTCTGAAGTCTGCAGCCTCGGTAGGACTCATTCCCAAACCACTCAGCAATGACAGCCCAGCAAAACAAAGTATGGCTATGTTTATTGCTTGTCTTTGGTAATGGTGGTGTGGGGTGTAAAGCGAGTAAGTGGCTTTTCTCAAGGTAGAGGAGGGGCTGGGTAAGGAAAACTTTCAGGGTGTGTTGACTTTCAGGGTCCGACTAAGAATGTATTTTAGAGAAATATATTTTCTAGAAGAAATGCCCAGGTTCAACAGTCTTGGCCATTTTCCTTTGATGTGGAGCTTTTCCTTGTATCCCATCTTCATTTTGTTAAGTTTTCTGCATATGCCTGGAAATGATTTCCACATGTTGAAAGATGCCCCACAGTTAAAAAATAAATTCAAGGGCAAATTCTAGAAAACATTTCTAATTATTTCTAGATATTTCTAACACAGCTTATTGTGAATTGATCCTTGAATGCTTGACAAAAAGGTAGGGATTCTCTGTTTTAGACTCATTTTTTTTCCCTTGGCTCTGGATAACATTTATGACTTGGTTTGTTTTCTTTATATGACAGTACTGTGTCACCTGAATTAAAAAAGCAAATGAAAAACTGCTGTATATAAATTGTCACTTTATATTGATTTGCTAAAATGTTGAAGCCTATCAGATTATAAATAATGCTGGGATATGTTTGTTACAAATTACATTGTGTCTAGGCTTACATATCACAGTACATTTCCAAAAAGAAATTTTTAATATACAACCTTAAGTAAACTGAAAAGGAATAAAGTATAAGTTACTAATAGGAGAGACAAAACATGGTGCTGACAAATATATGGTTTAGCATAGGCCCTGCATTTTAGGATATAACCATTAGAATGTGCAGTGATTCAGATTCAAAAAGATTAGAGTATATCAGCCTCCACACAACTTTCATAGGATAAATCCCAGGGACCCCAGGAAAAGGTACAGCTTCTTTAAAAGGAGTTGGGTGCAACATGAACACCCACACACATTTTCAAATCAAATTCTCCTTCAAATGTGCATTGCTGCACAGCTCTAATCTTTCCATGTGAAAAAAAAACCAGTCTGACAAAAGTGTTCAGGCTTAGATTTCTACATTCATGGAGGAAGATTCATTGTGTTTATTAAGACTCCTATGTAAGCATTATTTAGAGACAGTTGAGTGTAATGGTTAAGGCATCAGGATAGAAACCAAAAGACCATGAGTTTTAGTCCTGCCCAAGGCATGAAACCATCTGGTTGAAGCCAATCACTTTCTCTCAGTCCTAGGAAGGAGATTATGGCAAAGCACTTCTGGAAACCTTTGCGGAGAAAATTGCAGGGACTTGTCGTGGCAGTCCTAAGAATCCAATGTGTGTGTTTGGAAGGAAAAAAATATTTATTTGCTTCAAAATAAATGTGTTAACAATCAACTTCAAAAATAAATTTGATAAAACTGATTAACTGCAAGAATTTTAGTATTGTCCTATCAATGCAAATTTTCTAGTCAGATGATTATATAAATATATTTCTAATCCTAAAGGCATGAATAGAATATGTATAAATTATGTGGCAGAAATAAAACATGTTAATGATGCAGAGAAATCAGTTGAATGGAATGTAAATTCATATATTTATATTCATCAGAATCTGAGAATTAAAGTAGTGTACAATAGACTACTTCAGAAGTACTAGTACTTACCAAGATTTAATGGGTATTAATGATTTTAAGTGCATATGTAGGAAGCATATCCTAATTCCTGGAACATTAAGCTATAAAGTTGTCATCCCAAAAAGCAATTATTTTTTTTCTAACAAGAAAAAAAGCACACCAAGAGTTTGAGAAGAAATATGTTAATAAACTCCACTTTGCCAAGGGAATCATAATTATTTAATTTCAATTCAAGAAAATTGACTTTAAGATAAAAATAATACAACTAAAATGTTTTATTATTCATACTTCAGTCAGAAAAAAATATTATTTCAATAATTTTCTCCTAAACATTGCTACTTTCCTATTTATAATTTAATCCTTTATCACTTCATCCTATTTTATAATTATGCTTTCCAATAATAGTATATACTGAACAGCAGATTATTGTGTTTATACTTTAGCAAATACGCAGTTGAATGTATAGGATTACACTAATACCTTATTTTGGCATTGTTCTTGTGTCTAAACTTGCAGGATATCTAGCATTAACTGATTTATGGATATGGGGAAAATTGGCATTAACAATGGTAGCTAAATAATCATTTATTCAATTAAGCCAATATTCTGGGTTTGCATGAGATATTAAGTTATAAGCTGATTCCCTTCCCCCCAAGCTGGGTTCATATAATATAGTATTAGTATTAGACTAATTAGAACAGTTGGTATAGTGGTTTAAGATACCAAGCTAAAAACCAGGAGACCGAGTCCTGCCTTATGCACAAAATCAGCTGTGTATCCTTGGGGCAGTCACTTTTTCTCAAATCTAGGAAACATGCAATGGAAAACCACTTCCCAAAAAATCTTGCCAAGTAAACTGCAAGTAGTGGCTAGAGTCAAGATTGACTAAAAGGCAAAAGAAAAAAAATTATCAGGAAGAATTTATTTTCACCAAATAGTATTGTATTCAAGAACTTCACATTTATTAGAAATAGAAAAATGTTTTCAAGTAAGAGAAAACAAGATATGCAAAAAATATTCACTACATCTCAACAAATTCTAATTTTTTTAAATTGTGTATCCTCTCTGAAATAGGTTCTTGGTGGAGAATATGATTTAAAAGGCTGTCATTACTTTAATCAGCCACATTTTAAGAAAATACTCAGCAAGTTTTAATACATTAAGATTGATATGCTGTGCACAATGATGCATAAAGTCCAATACCAATGAACATTTATTTATTTACTGAATTTATATTGCTGCCTATTCGCCCATGGTGACTCGAGGTGACTTACAGAATGTAAAACCATATTTAAAACAAAAAATAAAACTAACAAAAAGAATCAAATAAATTAATAAAGTACAATAGAACAAAATCTGGGGGGGAAAAATCATCCCCCAACTCCCACCTTCTGCCCCGACGACAGCAGATCACATGAGCCATCCCGCTCTGGGTTCCCCAAGTCCACTGGCAGAACCAGGTCTTCAGTGCCTTCTGGAAGAGTATTAGAGAGGGAGCCATTCTAATCTTTGGGGAATGATGTTCCAGAGAGAGGGAGCCTCCATGGAGAAGGCCCTTCTTCTGGGTCCCACCAGGTGTATCGCCCTCAGGGATGGGACCCGCAACATTCCCTGCCTCCCTGCTCTGATGGGTCAAGTAGATGTGACCGACAAGAGACAGTCCCTCAGATAACCTGGTCCCAAGTCATGAAGGGCTTTAAAGGTGACAACCAGCACTTTGAATTGCACCCGAATGCAAATCGGCAACCAATGCAACTCCTGCAGGAGAGGTGGCACATGTGCATACCAGGGTCTGCACAAAACCATGCGGGCCACTGCATTTTGCACCAACTGGAGTTTCCGGATGCTCTTCAAGGGCAGCCCCATGTAGAGCACATTGCAATAATCAAGATGGGAAGTAACTATGTCATGAATGACTGAGTAGGGACCGTTGATCCAGGAAAGGGTGTAACTGGTGCACAACCCGCAGTTGAACAAAAGCCCTCCTGGCCACCACTGCCACCTGCTTTTTGAGCAGGAGTCATAAGTCCAGGAAAAGCCCTAGATTATGCACAGGGTCTGTTTGGGGTAGTGCCACCCCTTTCAAGACCAAAGGTGGAAACTCACCCTGAGCCAACGAACCCCAAACCCAGAGCCACTCAGTCTTGCAAAGGTTTAGTTTCAACCCGTTGCTCCCCATCCAGCCCCTAACAGCCTCCAGGCACTGCGAGAGGGAGGACACTTAAATTGCTTCTAAACAAAGCAGCAACCATACCCTTACTCTAGAACAGTGGTCGCCAACCGGTGGGCCGCAGCCCACTGGTGGGCCATGAGAAAATTTTGGTGGGCCGCAGAGAAATCTCACACCCAGAGCACCCCCCCCCCCAAAGTAATTAATCCAGGCTGTGCAGAAACACAAAGCTGTGCCACCCACATAGCTCGCGGGAACCCTCCCCGCCCACTCACTCCTTACCCGGCAAACTTGCCTGCTAAATTGTTATTTTTCCTTTTTCCAACCATCAGGTGTTCTGCTGTGCCAGGAGATTTAGATTAGCTAGGAAGCAGGAAATGGTTGGATTTCTTGCTTTCTAGCTAGTCTTTAGATCTTCTGCTCTGATTTTAAGCACAGCCGAACCTCCCTTAGTACTGAAGGTTCTATTATTCAGTGCAGACTCATAGCCAGCAAATTTGAGAGACTGAGCTAGCCGATGGCAGATAGATTTCTGAATGAATCTGTGATTCTGTGAGCAACTCAATCTGGCTGCCTGATTTGCCTGATTCTGGGTAAAAGTTTCTCTTTTTTAATAAAAAATCAATATTTATATAAATATAATATTTACATACAAGCCATGCCCAGCCAGTCACATGACCACAAGCCACACCCACAAATTAGGCCACCCCCACAGAACCAGTTAGTGGTCCCTGGGATTTAAAATTATGAGTTTGGTGGTCCCTGAGGTCCAAAAGATTGGCGACCACTGCTCTGGAATAAACAATATTAAAGTGGGGATTTAGCATAATATGCTACAAATATTTTTAGGATTAAATCTGAAGTATATTCAAATTCCTCCTGGAAAAACTAATCTTTTCCCTGTATATCCATCACATGTTTTAGTAGTTTTATGTATTTTATTTAAAGTTTTAAAAGTAATATATGACTATATGCATATAGTTTTAACAATTCCAAAAAGCTTGCAAGCTTCTAAAATCAAATTTCTGATTTCTGCTCACCTTTCCTTTTGTCCACTGCACAATCCACATGGGTACAATATACGTGGTACATCATACAATTGACAGAAATGCTACTTCTCACTCATACGTTATCTATCTGGCTATACAATCTGCCACGAAGAACAAATGGATAGTTGTAGCCCAGCCACAGCATGCAGGCAAAAATCAAAATATAATTGCTAGGTTCGGTCTACGATGTCTTATAGCTATTATTGTAGTCCAGGTGATCACACTCACCTGTGAGTCCTGCTTTTGAAAGGAATGATGTTTGTGAGGTGCTTTAATTTAGGCTGCTCAGGGTACTTACGTTGTATTAAACCAGCTTGGTTTTTTTTTAATTGGACTTCAACTCCCAGAATTCCCCAGCCAGCATGCTAACCTAATTAGAGAGATGGTTCATTTTCAGAAAAAGGGGGAGTAACAGCAATACTGCAAAACAGAGCGCAAATATTGGAGCAGAGTCCCTCGAGAATGAATCTAATCTAGGGGAAGGGGTGACTCTCCTCCCAGCCTGTTTTAGATAGAGGCCGGGGAGCGGTCCGTCAGAGATGCTGTACTTTGCATTGAGCAAGAGGTGGCACAGAATGGCCCCTTCCAACTCTTATGATTCTGAGATTCTTAAAATTAAGGGTGTAGGGAAGCAGAACTGAATTCATTTAGAAAATTGATTTTTAAACGTGACGTTTCCTTAGGAAAAGGGAAGTGACTCTTAATGGGAATAGAAGCTAAAGCCCGCCTCTCATTGCACGCCCCCCCCCGCCACGGTCGCGTAGGGAGAAAGCCTAAAAAGCGTCAATCTCCAGAAGCAGCAACAACTAAAATGGCGCCTCCGCTTTCTTGTTTATAATGGCTCGGGAGTTCGCTGAGCCAATTTGCCTCTGTGTCCAATGAGAAGCGAGTTTGCGGGGTGAGAAAGTGAACATTTTTCTCCCCTGTCAAAACACAAGAAGGCAAATGAGAGAGCATGGCCAATCCGGACCCTTGGAATGGTTGATGCGGAGTTGTAATTGGCTCGCAGAAAGGGTATAAGAGAGTCCGTGTGGTTTGTGCAATGAGAGGTCTCTCTTTGAACGTGGAGGGGGTGGGCAGTGTTGCTCGGGTAACGCAGGTGCAGGTGAGAAACCAATGAAGGGGGGAGGAAGGAAATGACAGTTTTGCCTGTGGGAAGGCTGGAGCATACACGTGATCCACTCTGGGAGGTGGAGACGGGGAATTGCCGTCGGGGAAGCTTTTCAGGACTGAGTACCCCGTTGTACGTCTGTAAGTGTGGAACCTCGGAGAAAACCCATGCAACGAGGAGGCCCATGACTTTGCCTTCTTTGCTGTGGAAAACTGCTTCTGTTCCCTATTTTCGGAGGAAATTGCAACGCTTGCTTTCTCGCTGTAACGTCTGAATAAGGCCAAGAATGAATCCTGGGGGTTTCTTCTGTAACCGTGACTATTTTCTATAGCCACGACTGTTTTTTGTACTAACATGCTGACAAAGATTTCTTCCGTTTGTGTTTTTAAGCAACCATGATTGCCATTCCTGTAGGGAACATGAAATGGGATTAAAAGAATTCTATTCTATTCTGTTCTAAAATGTTGCACTGCAAGCATCCTTCTGGGGAGAGTGGCACAAAAGTACCTGTGCACTTGTGTGCTTTTAAGGATTATTGCACTAGATACCAAAACTCAATGGTAGTGACATAGTTCTTATTGTTTACATTTGGGTATGCACACATGTACCTGGGTGCGTTTTACCATATTGATTTAGAGCCCATTATTGTTTGGCATTTCTGCTGCATAAACAGGAACTAAAAACTTTGGGCCTTTTTATGAATAATACCTTATGTATGCTATTCCAGGTGCTGGGTTGTTTTTTTTAGCATGATAGGAAAATGCTTATTTGTGTGGATTCACATTTTCAGAATAAGCCTACAGATCTATTACAAGGCTTTGCTTTCTTATACACCTCTGCTTGTCTATATGTGTTTAGCAGCCAGATCCCACACAATGGAAGAGCGTTCCAATCTTGTGAATATGATGAAATTGAGCATTAAAATCTTAATCCAGTCAGCTTTGAGTTTGGGGAGGACTCTTGATTCTGACTTCCCTCCACTGCAACAGTTCTTTATTGTTTTGGAACATTGTCTCAAGCATGGACTTAAAGGTGAGTTTGCTTCAAATTTGATTTTATGTTTGTATGGTTGAAAGCATAATATTTTTCTGATTTGTTTATTTTTATTGGCTAAGAATATTTGAAGGACACCAGGCTCTTCATTTTATTTAGCTGCCCCCATTCAACTGAAATAGCCACCAGATATTTACAGGACTGACCTAGAATGGTGTAGTTAATTTCTGTAATTTAACCATGAGAAAATGCATAGAAGCAACGGAAAAAAGGAAAAAAACACATTTAAACCTGAATGCATAGCTTGACATATTTACCTATGCAAATATGTCTGCATTAGGGAAACAAAAGTTATATTTATATATGAAAATAGACACTCCAAATATGTTATTTGTATATTACGTTTCTTTAATATATAGGAAAGTCTGATATAATCACTCAGAATATATCACAGACTTTTTTTAGTGTTTTTAGTGGTTTTTTTCAGTCCAATTAAGTTGCATCTGTAGATATCTGCATTATATGAACTGAAGTAGAATAATATGTTTTTCCTTCCATTCTACCTTTATCTAGCTAAGAAGAGTTTTATTGGGCAGAACAAATCATTTTTTGGGCCTTTAGAATTAGTGGAGAAACTTTGTCCAGAGGCATCAGATTTGGCAACAAGTGTCAGAAATCTGCCAGAATTAAAGTGAGTAGACACATATATTATACTTTAATTGGGATTGTTTAAAATAATGCATGCTTTTTATCTTTTTAATACTGTTAGTAGTAATGATCAGATAGTCTTTGCTGATCACCAGTTAAAAGCAAATTTGTTTTCACAAGAATTGTAATTCAGAACATTTTTATTTGGAGTAAAACTACTAACCTGTATTACTTTTTGTTTATTGTCTTTCAAAAATCATCTGTGTAAAGTATTAATACTAATGATAGAGTGGCATAATTATTCAACCTAAAGAAAAAGCATTAAGTTAAAAATGGACAGACTTTAAGTATTTTAAGTTCTTCTGACATTATCTTCTGTGAGAAATGGTTGATATGTTTAGCAATTATTGTTCATATTTAACCTGGCAATATTCTGTTTCTCATTCCTTTTCTGTGCTGAGCAATTTGACATATTTAATCAGTGATTTTCCTGTGGGGTTATAGGACTCCAGTCGGAAGAGGCAGAGCTTGGCTTTATCTTGCAGTGATGCAAAAGAAACTGGCAGACTACTTGAAAGTGCTCTTGGATCACAAGTGTCTCTTGAGGTATTTTGGATTTTTCTTCAGGAAGAAAATTTATTATGTGCAGAAAGAGAAGGAGTTAAATTAGATCAAGAAGTCAGTTAGGATCGCTCCTGCCAGTGAAAAATAGGAACAAGCTATTCCCTCTTCTTGTCACTCTTCTGCAGGCAGAAACGTGTTATTGCAACTGAAATGCCTGGCAAAAGAAGAAACTCTTCCATTTGGGCTAAATCCAGCCCAGTGTTTATATTCAGAATATTAATTGGGATGAGAGACATTTAGTTTAGGGGAAAAAACTTTTTTTTTTAATTCGCATTTATATGCCGCCCTTCTCTGGAGACTCAGGGTGGCTTACAATTTTTGGAGCACAACCCAATGCGCTCAGCAATAGCCTTCATTCATTGTATATGCCTGCTTATTACTAAGCGTCATTTTTACAAGGTCAGCTAATTGCCCCCAACAATCTTGGGTCCTCAGTTTACCTACCCCGAGAGGATGGAAGGCTGAGTCAACCTTGAGCCTGGTGGGATTCGAGCCTGCACTAATTGCAGGCAGCTGGAACTTAAGTGCTAGGCATTTAACAGCCTGCACCACCGAGGCTCTTTTTGAATTTTACTGTGATGACCAGTAAAATATTCCTCTCTAAATCATTATATTTTCCTTTCCTAGTGAATATTACGAGCCTGATGCCCTGATGATGGAAGAAGAAGGAGCTGTGATTGTGGGCCTTTTAGTGGGACTAAATGTCATTGATGCAAATCTCTGTTTAAAAGGAGAAGACTTGGATTCCCAGGTGAAAATGGTCTCCTTTAAACTAAGTCCCAAGTGGCAACTGTAGGCCTGAACCAAGGCTAATCAGGCTGAATTCATATTGTTTTAGATGTTTCTGAAAATGTAATAACTGCATTTACAGCTGGCTTTTTACAGAAGTTCTGTCCCAACATAAAACCACAAATAATAAAATAGCAATAATTTGAATCTATGCAAATTGGGTGGCCACTTTTTGGATCTTGTGCTCATCCTCTTCCTCCTACAGAGTTCATGTATGCAATTTATTGACTCTTTTTCTTGCTTGGTTGTAGTGAGTGTCATTGGTCATGTCATGTTTTGCTTTTTTGGAACCATTTAGTTTAGCTGGTGTGCTCTATGGTTGTTACCAGCCTCTCTATTTGCATGGCTCTTTTTTTCACTGGACACTAGTGCTGTCAAATTACTATATCAAGAAAACAAGTATTTGAGTTCCTCTTGGGAAATAACAATCAAACAAACAATCAATCAAACAATCAAATAATGTCTTGAATCCCTTTGCATTTAAGTCCCTTGAATGTGAAAAGGGTATGAAAAGTACATCACAGTGAATTGTATTAGAGACACAATATAATTTAATGAAATTTATCTTTCTTGTCAGGTAGCAGTGATTGATTTTTCTCTGTACCTTAAGGATACACAGTGCATTGATAATGACAAAGGGTATGTATAGTTAAGCTTCTGCTTTTCAAAATTGTACAGCAGAAAACAGTATCAGAGATGAACTAAGTCTAAACTTTCCTAATTACCTTAGAAAGAGAAAAATTGAAACCAGAATAGAAATAGGCAAATTAAAAAGGAGAAAACTATAAAACGCTGTAAATTTGGCAATTAATGCCTTAGGCACTTGTGATTAATTAATGCCTTAGGCATGAAAGTCAGTTGGGCAACTTTGAGCCAGTCACTCACTCTCAGCCCAATTCACCTCACAGTATTGTTGTTGTGAAGAAAATAAGTGGAGGAATGACTGTTAGGTATGTTCAATGCCTTGAATTGTTTATAAAAATAATAAAGGTGGGATAAAAAGAAATTATTATACCTACTGATTATGGTGTTCAGGATTCGTACTTGTAGCATGTACAATGAATATATATCTTCTTATACAACAACCATTCTAAATATAAGCATAGTACTTGAAAGAGTTGGCTGTTTTGAAAAGACAATGATCTTTCTTTTAATGTCAGAGATGAAGGAATGACTGCTGTGCTTGACCAGAAACATTATGTAGAAGAACTTAATCGGCATTTAAGGTATAGTTTGTTTGTTAATACTTTATTCCCCCCCACCCTCATATGAAGACCACAATTCTTGCATAAAGGATGTTGTAGCTACTTAGAAAAGCTTGCTCTTTTCCTTACTATTCTAAGTTTTAGTATCTCTAGACCTTACGTCCTCCTTATCTCTAGTTAAAACCCCAAGTTTTGCCTTGGATTAGACCATTTTATTAGTTTGGGGACTCTTAATTGTTTTGAGAAACATTTTTCTATTTGGGATGAAATGGTTAGAAGAATTATACAGCTACTGAGTCTTTTTCATTATAGTTGCACTGTTGGAGATCTTCAGAGCAAGATAGAGTGCTTAGAGAAAACAAATTCCAAGCTCCAGGAAGAGGTTTGTGGTCACTGTGACATATTTTCAATTACTTTTTAAATTAAATAGCTCAGGCATGTATCTGAAAAAAACCTAGAGAATAAAGACAGGATACAAATAAAGCAACTTATAGATTGATTGTAACTTTTAGTTACAGGAACGTGGGAAGCTACTTTCATAACAAGTTATAGGTCCATCAGGATTTTTAGAAAACAAATACTTTGGGTGTAAAAAGTTAGGTCATTGAGCTCCAAACCTATCTTATTAAGTGATTAAGAGCAGAGTAAGTTCATGCTGTCATCTGAAAGGAATAGTGCTTTAATGAAAAAGCATAATAGTAATTGGTTCCTATTTTGGAACAGGAACATAATTATTCAGTTAAATCTTGAAATGCGGCCTTGTCAGATATTCATTTGAGGCACTACTGAGTAGCAGATTTTTATGAACAGAGGGATAATATATGAATGTTTCATTTGGGGAAAGGAACTCTTCTCATTTTTTAATCACTCTCCTTCTACCATTGGCCAGCTATCAGCAGCAACAGATCGAATCAAAGCTCTTCAGGGAGAACAACAGGACCTGCAACAGGAAAACGAATTAATTCGTGAACGCAGTGAAAAGTATGCTGAGGTCAGATACTGAAAAGCCTACATAGTCTCCTAAAACTACACAGGAGCCTTAATTGTTTGCTTATTTTTAATGTTATCTATTTTTTCTTTCTAACACAAAATATGCACAGAACATACATACAGTGGAACCTCGGGTCGCAAGCGTAATCCGTTCCAGGACTACAGTCGCAACCCGACTTGGTCGTGACCAGAAGACCATGCGCAGACGAACAAAAAACAAAAAAATTGGTGCTGAAGGGGAAGTTGCCGCGGGAGGGAAAATCACCATGGCGATTTTGGGGTTTACTTGGTCGCCACCTGAAGATCTGTTCGTGACCAGAAGCAAAACTGTTCTGAAAATTCTGGTTGTCACCCGATTTGGTCGCAAACAGAAGCGTTTGTGACCCAAGGTTCTACTGTATATAAAATCTCTAAGGGTACAAAAAGGTACTCCTATATGTGTGACTTGCAACAAGATAATCATTTTGATAAAGTAGTAGGTTAGACACAGATCTGTGCTCAGTTATTCCTTTGATAAGAAGAGAAAGATGACAACGCTTTAAATTCGTATCTCTGTACATCTGAAAACAATTGACTCTTCTCTGATTTCCCCTTCCATTAAAAGCCCCATTGGAATGTCCCATGTTATTTGAGCAGTTAGAGAGCCAAGTGCCATAAAGAAATGGAGGTAGTGAAGATAATTATTGAGCTATCTCTAGCAGGATAGCCCCTTGTTTCCTTCTGCAAATTAAAGAAGACCTTTGTTCAGCGAAGGGCAAGCCTGTGTCCAGTGGTGGTGTGCTTAAAATATTGGCCTAGGACTGGAGAGACCGAAGATCACCCCTCGCCATGGTATCTCTTTGGGGCACTCTAGTCACACTCTTTGAGCCCAACCTATTTCATAGATTAGTTATTATGGGGACAAAGTAAAGGGCATCCTCCATGCAAATTACCTTAAGTTCTTGAAAGAAAGTCAAGATATAAATCTAACAAATGCATCTCATTAAAACTAATACCATTAAGTATACATTGAAATACTATCCATAGTTTAGTTTCCAGCTACTTTCCTCATCCATAGTTCTTCTGTATATACTGAGATGCACAACAGCTCCTATAAGAACAGGCTTCTCCATTCACTCTTGCAGAAATCAACTTACTTTGACATTTTTCCAGGAAAATGAATGGATGAAAATGAGTATTTTGCTTTGTCTCCCCAACTAACTGCAACATAAATTAACAAAGATCAGTGTCTTTGTTGAGTCTTTAGCATCTGTTGCTCATACTGTTCACAGCTATAAGATAACTTGTTGATTGCAGTATCCATTGATAATCTTGCCTCTGATTTACAGAATAGAAACACTGAGTCTTCAATCTATTAGCAGATTATTCACCCACTTTTTAATCTAGGTAACTAAACTGGACACCAAAGTGGAACTGGAAACTTACAAACAATCACGACAAGGCCTAGATGAAATGTACAGCGATGTCTGGAAGCAATTAAAAGAGGAGAAAAGAATTCGAATGGTGAGAGCTCATAATTTAACAACTGGCAGCAGAAATGTTCAATAGTCCTTAGACTTCCCCTTTACATTTATTCCTATAACATAAATATATGTTCATCTAAAATAATAATCATTTACAAATATTGATTGATGTAATGATGCAAAAAACAGATTTGTGTAAACCTGGCTTTTTTATTAGGACTGAATATAAGAGTAGATTTTTCAGTTGGTTGCAGGAATATACTAGTAAAGGTTAAAAAAGCTTCTATGTCCAAAGCTAGGCAGAGATCATAGTTTTGCTTTTCTCTGCAATATTTGTTGTTGTTTGAACGCAATACAGAGCTCATAACCAATTATGCCTAGGAAGTACTAGAAAGAGTTGGATTGTTTGAAAAGTCCATATGTATATAAATCTCTTTGAATCCTAGCTAAAACAATGGGGGGGGGAGGAATATACTATGTAACAAGTAAATGTAAAAGATCCTTTTATTTATTTAGTGTAAAACTTCCTTCCTCGATTGCCTTGAACTATAGAAGGTAGCCCAATTCAGCACTTCAGGAGGGCATAAAATTGAGAAGGCTGCCCTAAATAATATATTGAGCTTTCACGATGTACATGAAGTGTTTTATGTATACAGCTTGTATTGTAATTTTAAGGAGTTGGAAAAAGAATTGGAGCTTCAGACGGCAATGAAAACAGAGATGGAAATTGCCATGAAACTTCTAGAGAAAGATACACATGAAAAACAAGATACCTTGGTTGCACTTCGCCAGCAATTGGAGGAAGTTAAGGCTATCAATTTGCAGATGTTCAATAAATCTCAGGTATTCAAGACTCTCTTTGCTATGGCCACAAATAGTCCTAAAATCCAGGAGTTAAAGTGTCCAGTCTTGTTTGATCAAGTTTGATGCAATGTTCACTGTTATTTATGAAACTGAAAATGTGCATATTCTCATCCTATCTTCACTTCCATTGCTGATTTTAACTTAGAGATCCTGATTGTTATATTCCAAATAGGGATCTACAGCTTAAGATCAATTTACTAATAAAGATCTTAAGTTAAGATAACTCTGGATTTTGTGCCAGAATTCCTTTTCATGGAAATACCAAGGAATTCTGACTTGGATAATATATGGCCATGTGAGAGGTAAGAAAAAGCATTCAGGCCAAGAATTCATTCCTGGTTTCATAAACTAAAGATTATGAAACCAGGATCATTGTATCTAACCTGGTCTTCAATCTCACCTATACAATGCCTTCTATTGGCAAACAAGGGGGTTCTTCACACATAGCTGAAAAGCAAAAAATAGTTCACTTCCTCAGGTTTTTTAGTTGTGGTATTCTTATGACAGAAGCAAAAGGAAGTAAATGTGTGTTCTCCTAACTTGGTTAGTTTTCTGACTGGAAAAGATGAAAATTGCAAGAATTAGATCCTTATTCTTGATTTGGGGAATGATTTAGAAGCTTAATGTGGGGATGCCCTATTATTCAACATCCTTCACTCATCTAGCTAAGACATTACTAGAAGCCTTTATGCTGGTAGCCCTATCAGGTAGCCTGTGATACAAATTAAGTTTCACCCACTGCAGACTTTCTGCCAAGCAAAGAAAGAAAAGTATACCCTTCAGCCACCAATTAAGCACTCATTTCTACACTACAAAGATAAAGTTATTTTTTATTGTTACAATCTGGGTATAAACGTAGGTTTATTGGATTATTTCCCAGTTTTTTCTTTTGAAGTATTGCAGCTAAGACAGTTTCTTGCGTTTTGCCATGAGATTTATTAACTCTGCTATATTAGAATTAAGAGAACCTTTAAAGAGAAAAGAATATGAAAAGAGATGTGAAAAGGATCTTTCTGAACTGTTACAGCCCTTCAAGCCATAAGAAGTAGTTGATTTAAAGTTACCTGATTGAATTTGTTTTTGCTCCAGACTGCAGAGAGTTCTTTACAACAGAAAAAAGAAGCAATATCATCCTTTGAAGGCAAAACAGATCAAATGATGTCTTCTGTGAAACAATTGGAGGACAGGTGATTACTTCCACATATCTGGTCAAGGTGTGACCTTAGCAGTTTTGCAGTGTTCTGCATATCAGAGTTCAGACAGGTTGTTTCTAATGACGCATGAATGCCAGTTTTTCACAGTGCCCCTTGATGCTGTCCATTTCCCCCCACAAATTCTTAGAGCCTTGTAAGTCAAACTCATGGCATCATGTAACGTATTGGGACTTTTTTCCCCTTCACTAAACCGGGCATGGGTGGGGCCCACATGTGACGCATCCCACCCACGGGCCGGGTGTTTGACAGCCCTGGCAAATTCTGACAAGAGGAAAACCTGGAAAGGTGTTGTCAAGCCTATTGTCCTGCTTGCTTCCCTGTCAAATAGAATGGGTAGTGGAGAAGTCTTTTAGGCCGACTAGTCTGTATATTGCAGTGATACAGAGTTTCATAGATCAGAATGCATGAACAAAGCTGGAGAGGCCGAAATCTTAATTGGATATGATGAAGGTCGAATATATGGAAGAGAAGGGAAAAGGGGTCATAGGAGGATGAATCAGTGATCAACTGAGACAAGAAACTGAGACTGAGGGGCTGAATCAAATCCATATCTTATAAAAAAAATATTAATTCAATTTCATATCTGTTTTTAACAAGGGTATTTATATAGAACTGGAGTTGGGTTACTGTAATTAATCATAAAATTTTATGATAGGAGCTGTTGTGGTGAGTTCTTCTGCACTCCCTAGCAATTCCTTGAAGTTACTGCTAGCCTATTTAGAAGCTGCTGGCAGAGGTCCTCAGATTTTTAGTATGGTAGAAGCCAAAGGACTACCTCAAAATAAAGATATTATCAGAGTCATACGTTCCATTTGTTTGTTTCTTTTTCTGGGCAACTTCTTCCTATCAAGAATAACATCTTTCCATGATGCAGGAGGCAGGTAATGGCCTTTCACTTGAACATAGGCTCTAGTCCCTGATGTTTTAAACTTGTCATTTTGATGTGGTACAAAAAGTAACATTCACAACCAGGTCAGTATATCTCTTTTTCATACTTTAGACTGCAGCATGCAGACAAGGCCAAGAAGCTTGCAGAAGAGAAAAATGTCAAATTGAAGCAAGAATTGGGGGGCAAAATTGAGGCTTTGAAGCAGCAACTACTCCACCTGGATAGCAACTGGTACTATTATTTTATATAACCTTAGTTTGAGCTTATGTTCGTATTCTTTTGAATAAAGAAATACATTCTGCTTACGATTAACGGTTCACAAAATCAGTTAGCTGCCAAGACAGCAGACGTTCTTCCACCCACGCAGATAAGTACACCTGATAAGAAGGAATCTCTGCCCTAGCAGGGCCCACCTAATAGAGGCTTATGCATGTGCTACCATAAGGCAGCTCCAAAAGGAGGTGTTCCAAGAGGTGGGGGAGGACTTCACTTCCTTAAATTGTATTTCCCAAGGATTGGATACTTACCTACTTAAACTGGAACCAGTACAATTAATATTTTTGCACTGATATTACAGGTAGTCTTCAACTTACACAATTGGGACCAGAAACTGAGTCACTAAGTGAAGCAGTCATTAAATGAGACCCACATGTTTGCTTCACTCAGTGACTAATCCCAGCAGTCCAGGTTGCCATCGTTAAGCCGTCTCCCTGGTTCAGCAGACATAGCAAAAAAACCTGCCTGTCAAGTTCAGGCCCCCCTCCAAATGCAAAAGTGAAATCCTCTGAAGGGTGCCAGGAAATCCTCTTAAAGGTCTGAGCTCAGTTCCTGTAGCCCTTCAGAGAAGTTCCCCTCCCTTCCTTGTGCAGAATGGAACTCCTCCAAAGAGCTGCAGGAATGGAGCTCAGATCTTAGGGCTCTGCTCTCCATTTGCACAGCCTACCAGAGGAGTTCTCTCCTCTCAGCAAGCAGCCCTTTCACTCTGCTCCTTACAGGCAAGGAAGAATCTCTGCTCCATGCAGAGCTTAAGATTTCCTTCAGGCTGATGTTCTCTCCTGGCAAACAGCTCTTTCACTCTTAAAAATAAGCTACCTGCCAGGATCTCGGCTCTGCGGCAGGCAGCAGCGTACAGTCTTCTCTGCTGGATTCCCCATTGACTTTCAGGGGAAGCCAACAGAGAAGATTGCAAATGGCAATCACATGATTGTGGATTGCTTGACAGTTGCCATCCAGATCACAATTATGTGATCTCAGGGTGGTGGTACAATGTTTTTTGACAGAAGTACTTTTCAGGTACCTGTTCCCTGGCTGTCCTAATTCCAAACTCATTAAATTGTCCTAAGTTAAAGACTACATGTAATAGGGCAACAGGTTTTGGGTAGAGCAAATCACCACCCCAACGTTTTTCCTCTTTCCTTCACTTAGCAATCCTTTTGTTTGATAGTGTGGTTCTTGTTGTTACATTACCAATTCTCCATTCTGAGGTATGAGCAGTGATTTTTTGGGAAATTTCATTTCCAAAAATCTTATTGCTATGTTTGTACCTAAGAAATTTAGTGTTTCTTACGTCTATTTGGAGATGATGGTGAAGGCGAAAGTTTGTTTGTTTGTTTAAATTTTGGACAATCTCAAAAGTAATCTTCAGAGGATTTTTCAGAGACTAGGTAAAAATTGTAAATCAATTCTGGTTTCTGATTCCATACATGTATTCAAGAAGTAAGAAGATTTTGATTCAAAATTCTAGAAATAAATAAAATTCTAGAAGCAATTTTAAAAAGGGTTTTGAGGGTATTTGAGGGTATGCTTTTGAACCAAAATGAAAGCCAGAATGTCTCTGGACAAGCTCTTGAGCATGCTTGAAGTACCTATCTGGAGCGTACTGGCTATTTTCACAGAACCAAAAAAAATGCCCTTTTTTTAACCTCAGGAAAAGTCCAAACTCCTGCCATTTTTCAAAATTATTCCATAATGCTAATAAGGTAAATTCTTCTGGAAAATAGGTTTTGTTTCCGACTTTGTTGTGCTTTCTTTTAATTTGCACAGTTCAGTTATTGAAAGAGAGTTAAAATCTGAGAAAGAACAGCGACAGAGTCTGCAGCGAGAGTTACACCATGAGAAAGACACTACAGCTTTGCTGAAAGCTGAACTGCAGCAAGTAGAAGGTTTGAAAAAAGTAAGGCACATGACGATTTAATTTCTTTCAAGAGAGAGAGGGTAGGTTAGGCTTACGATTTCATAGTAGCTCTATTACTTTCTACCCAGAAATGGTCTTTGTTGGTTTACTCCTAAGGCAGGGTGTCAAACTTGATTTCACTGAGGGCCGCCTCAGGGTTGTGTTTGACCTCAGGGGCCGGGAGGGCATGGTGAGAGTAGGCATGGCCAGCTCAACATCACTCACCTGTGGTGGCCCAGGCAGGGCTGGGGGAGTGGGGGTCCATTGTCTCTAGCGGAGGAATTTCTCAATGCCTCCTTGCCTTGGGATCAAATGCATTTTTGCTAGTAATTTGTTTTGCTAGCCCTCCGCCAAAAAAAACAGAGCTCAGGAGGGGTGTGCACAGCCCGCCTGGATTCTGTTTTCGGCTGTGACAGCTTACTGCAGCCCTCTGCCAGCAAAAACAGAGCTTGGAAGGCCGCGCACAGCCGTCCCCAGCTCCGTTTTCACTGGCAGTGGCACTGCAGGACAGTCCTTCATTGTTTCCAGGGTGGCCCTGAGGGCCAGATCTAAGCACCCTGTGGGCCGGATCCAGGCCCCAGGCCTTGAGTTTGACACCCCTATCCTAAGGGAATCACTAGCTCTCCTTTCAATCCCAAGCAGAGTAAGTGTGCAATAAAAAAGAGATTAAAAGAAGGATGGGAGAACTAGAATGGGGAATCACAATATTTTAGAGAAGATGGACATGGTTAAGCCAACTAGATATTTCATGAAGAGAGAAAATGAGAGAAAATGTTCTGCTCTGGAGTGAAAAAAAGGGGATTTTTCTTAAAAAGGCATAGCAGAATTACATTGAAGGTCAATAGATTACAGCATTCCATTCCATTCTCTCAATGTTTTACAGGACATTTGCTAATTACAATGTAATTTTGGGAAGGACCAATCACTCTGAGCCAGTGTTTTTGAACTTCAACATTAAGATATGTAGACATCTGCTCCCAGAATTCCCCACTCAACACATTTATTGGGAAATTCTGGGACCTGAAGGTATAAAAAAAGTTGCCAAGTTTGAAAAATACTGTCCTAGATGATGATAGCTTCATGTTTTAAAAAGGTGTACTGCATTTGTGACATTTTGCAGGTAGTACAGTAGGCCTTTCTACTTACAAGTTCTCTGACCCATTGAAGTTTTCATAATGATAGAAACCACTGTAGTTTTTCATTAATGCAATAGGAGCATAGAATAGGCTTTCCAGTAAAATATAGGAATTCAGGTGAGAGAAAATATCTTTTAACTTTAGTAGATTTTGCAAAAGACTTAATATAAAATAGGAAAGGTGGGGAAACTAGTTAATAGAATGTAGTAGTGTAGTCCATTTCATTTGTGTGTGTGTGTGTGTGTGCATAGGAATTGCGAAAACTGCAGGAAGAGAAGCAGCAGCTAGAAAAGATCTGTGAAGAACAAGAACAAGCCCTTCAAGAAATGGGGCTTCACTTAAGCCAGTAAGTGTATTTCAATAATTTGTGTCATTAATTGTACCACCATATCTTACAACTTTTTGGTCAACAGTTATTCGGTACAACAAGTATTCACAAAATAAACAAATAAATTAAGTAATTAAAACTACATAAACGATTCTGGCAACATTGCACGAATACCCCCAAAGCCTCTCATGATAATTTCTGGAAGATTTTTTCCAGTGGAACCAAATTGTCTCCAGGGTAAGGCCAGAGGAAAAAAAAAACATGGCCTGAAGCCTCCTCCCTTCTGAGTAATGGATTGTTACCAGAGACCCACCTTAGACAGGGTGAATCTTACTTTGCTGCAAGGGGTACCATTTCAAGCAGCAGCTTGAGACTCAGGTCACCAGTAATCTGACAACCCTAGAACTACCGGGGGAGAAGTTGAAATTGACACTAAATTGTTGACCTTTTGTAACAAATCAGTAAATCTTGTGTGCTAAGGTCTGGCTGTAATTGAAATATGAAACAGCCTAAATACTGTTTTGAAGTTAATGTATTATTGACAAAAAAAATGCAGCTGCAATTGGCAATTGTTATGGGGCTTTTGTCTGTTGGACTTGGAATTGTCTCTGGTAGATACGTTACTGTGTCAAAAAGTTAGTGCAAGGATCTGAATTCCTTACTTGAATTTCACTTATGCATTTCACCTATGCTCTATCAGTAGCAGTGATGTTTCTGTAGGCAAGTCAATATTTTAATGGGAAGAAAAGTTGTAGTGATTATCAGGCGACTAAAAATATCTCTATTTTTTTTCCAGATCAAAACTTAAGATGGAAGATATTAAAGAAGTAAATAAAGCATTAAAGGTACTTGTTGATTCAGTACTATATTTAGGTTCATTTAAGAAATGACAACTCATTAACATCTTTCCATTTATCAGCGTGTAGCATAAGGAATGTCACAGACAAAATAGTAAAGCTAGAAAAGTATTGACATAGCATCTCTGTATCTTGTTCTTTAAATATTTATTTAGGGGTCAGTCAACCAATTTCTGGCAAGTTATTCTCGGTATATTCTTTCCCAATATGCAACACAATCCTGTGCATGTTTATTTTGAAGCAAATTGCCCAACATTCAAATTGTCTTGACCCAATACTAAGGGTTGATGTAAGTCTATTTGTGGAGTTAGATATGTAATTTACAGTAACTTTCAAAAGTTTGCCTAGATCTTTTTATTTCGTTATGAGCCTATATAAATTCCATTAACCTATTACTTTTAAATATTAGGGCCATGCATGGCTAAAAGATGATGAAGCAACTAACTGCAAGCAGTGTGAGAAAGAGTTCTCCATTTCAAGAAGAAAGGTAATACCACGCTCCATTATTTACTATATTTTTATCCTGATAAGTTTTTTATCACTGCCTTTTTTCACTGATAAAATAGAATTAAGAGTCCCAAAGATGCTTTCTAAAACACAGCTGGACTTTTTCCCCTTGAAAACATTTTGCTTCTCATCCAAGAAGCAGCTTCTTGGATGAGAAGCAAAACATTTTCAAAGGAAAAAAAAACCAAGTCAGAGTTGCCTTTTAGAAAGCACCTTTGGGATGACCTGGATCATTGAGAATTTCAATGGAAAGGTAAGTGGTACAGATGCTTTGTTGCTACTTTCCAGCTGTCTGAATCCTCTTGATGAAACCCAGTTGTATCTTTTGGAGTCAGCCAAATGGTTGTCCTAATGCCCAGAGTCTGTGGGATTGGATGGAAAGCACTCTCCAACTCACTGCTACCAAAACCACGTAGTGATGGGTATTTGACTGAGCAGTCAGGTCTCTAATGCTGGCCTTGAATGCAACTGTACTTCCCCAATCAAGGGTGGTGTATAGGGGTCTTCTTGGACTCCTTGCTTGAACAGGTGGGAGCAAAGACAAGGCTTTTGCCCAGCTTCACTTGGAACACTAGTTACATCCTTGGGAAGCACTCAATTATACCTTGGTCACTTCACAGCTTGAATATTGCAATGTGCTTTTCATGAGGCTCCTCTCCTGGAAACTTCGGCTGGTCCAGGATGCAATAGTGCAGGTGGTAATGGGCAGACTTCAAGATGCCCATGTAACTCCACTTTGTGAACTACACTGGTTGTCAGTTTGCTTCTGGGTGAGAATTAGTGTTGGTTGTTGTCTAGGGCCTTGGGGAACCTCCTGTCTTCCATAGCATCTACCCAGACAATTCAATCCAGCAACCTTGTTTCACTCTGGGTTCCAGGACCCTAGAAACACACTTTCTCTATATAGCAATACCTGCCCTCTGGAATAACATTCTCCTAACATTTTAAAGTTCCCTCAAATGTTGAAGGGACTTAAAACATGTGGCTCCTTATCTAACCTTTAGCAAGGACACCTCACATTCCTTTTCTTTGCTCCTGAAACATCTCCCTTTGACTCCAGTTCAATCCAAGTCTCTTGTATTTCAGTCCAGAGAAATCAGCAGCACATTTCTTGTCCGCGGGTCAGAGCCCGGTACTATATCCCCCTGAATTCCCCACTTTTAAGGCTTCAGAGAAACTGGAACAGGTTCAAAAAGAGCAGTGAGGATTATCAGAGGACTAAAAACACGAATCTATCAAATCAAATACATGTATTTGATGACATTTACAAGGATGCCCAATTCTACATCTATTGGTGTTATACAATTAAAAACACACATTCAAATGTCATAAAACAGAAGACAAACATGCAGGACCTGCCACCCACTCTAACCAAAAGTCTAGGAAAAGAGCCAGATTCTCAGGTCTTTGGAACATATCCAGAGTGAGCAGGATAGGGGATGGTGTCCCAGATGACATTGAGAGAACTTTATTTAGAAGACTGAAAGGGATTATGATCAGCATTCCCAGAATATTCTAACTTTAACATGTATTTGGGGGCATTCCATTTCCATTTTATGTTCCCAGAATATTTTATTTGGAGGCCTATGTTGAACAGATGACCAAAGCAGCACTTCAAAACTTTCTAATTCCAGTTTTTATGGGATTCCCATGCAACTTTTTCAGAGCTAGAGCTCCTTTTGAAATCATGAATATTAGTAATAATAACTACTGTATTTTCTGTATTTGCAGCACCATTGTCGAAACTGCGGCCACATCTTTTGTAACACCTGTTCAAGCAATGAACTAGCACTTCCATCATATCCAAAGCCTGTACGAGTTTGTGATACCTGCCATACGTTACTGCTTCAGAGGTGTTCATCAAATTCTTCCTAAAATCTATATTCCAGAATGTTAAGACTAGGGAATGAACCCAACATGTAATAGTTTTTTAATATTCTAAATTCTATTAACATATATGGCACTGTATATTATATTCAAAAAGGAAAAGATTTAATTTATAAAAATGGGATACCAAAATCATGGAAACTATTTTTTATAGATTAAGTGCCAGCAAAATGTCATATTCAAAAATACACAATTTCAGGTACACACACTTATTATTTTTAGGCTCAAAAAATTTGTTTGAATGTTAACTTTATACTTCAGGTTTATAGATTTGCTCTAAAACAAATTAATTTTCTGAATACTTCATGGATCTATCCTCTAACATTTCACTAAAATTTCTGTCGATCTGTATATAATAAATGAAAATGTTATCTTAAAAGTGAAATCTATGGAAGCATTTTTGAAGAATGTATGCTTGGATGTGCCTTCTAAATCTTTCAAAAGTGAACAGAATAACATACTGTAAGTTATCTGTGATTACGCAATAAAATTGATCCACACTTGTTATATGTTCATCACTAATTTTTTTGTTATTAAAGTATTGCACACTTTTAAGGTGTATCATCTGTGATGAACTTAAAAGGGTATACTGCAGAAACTAATGGATCTGTCCTTCTAGGACAGCCGTGGGCAAACTACGGCCCGGGGGCCGGATCCGGCCCATTCAGCTGTTCTATCCGGCCCGTGGAGCCAAAAGAGCGGAGGGTTCTCTTGCTCTCCCAGAAGGCTACGTGAAGTAATCTAACTTTGAATTTATATTAGTTCACACAAACACTCCATCCATGCTTTTGTTCCCCCCGGTCCAGTTTAAGAACCCATTGTGGCCCTCGAGTCAAAAAGTTTGCCCACCTGTTCTAGGATTTCCATAGAAATATGGATTTCTTATGACCAAAATTGGGGTGAATTATCTTTTGGTGAATGCAGCAGTCATGAGTTGTGCTTGATTGACAGTCATTAAGTTAATCACTGTGGCCAACTGAATCATTTGGTTATTAAGCAATTTCAGCTTCCTCCATTGATGTTGCTTGTCATAACTGTCTGGCAGGTTGCAAATGGTGATGTGACACCCCCTCCGCCCCAATGATGCTGCAACATTGTAAATGCATGTCTGCTGCCAAGCATCCCAATTTGATCACCCTGGGGATGCTGCAACAATCATAAGTCACTTTATCAGTACTTTCATAACTTTGAAGTCATTAAGATCTATCCGTGCCCAATTTTAAATTTATGCATTTTTTCACAATTCGGCAGGAATTACATAGTTTTTCAGAGTAACTCCGCAAAGGATAAGCTGCACAAACCACGCATAGTAAATGTTGTCATGTCTTTTTAGCTTGGAGACTTAGAAAAGAATGGCCATGAAATGAACGCCCTGAAAAAGCAAGCATTTGAGTCGATCTGTTGAACGAAAAGCACTTTTTAAAAGGGGCAAAATTAAAAAGCATCATTAAAAACATGGTTGCCTAAGTATGTTGCATTGGCCTAATAGAATAGGGATAAGGATCAGTGTAACGAAACTATTCATTTAAATTTGAGTAATTAAAACAATTTGAGGACAAAAAATTTGAGGCATGTTTGAAATTCAGTAAGGCAAAAAGAAAAATATTTAAATGGTGGAAGCAATAACATGGTTTAGAGGAAAAGCTGGACAAGACACAATTAAAAAGTGATGGTATAGAAAGAATCACAACATGAACAGGAAAGGTAAATAAATTTCATTACTAAGAGGCAAACTGGGATTCCTTCCTTAGATACAGTATACATGTAACATTGGAGATAAAGTATCAGTGACTAATGGCCTTCCAGGTACACCCAGTTGAGGCTTTGGTATTTCATGTGGCAGTCAAAGAAATCTTTGATTTAAAAGACCTCAGTTGAATAACTTCAGATGCAGTGAGTACACTCTAGCAGCCTATGTTAAAACCCAATGCCCAAATAATATTCTTTAACCCAACCCTGCATTTATTATTTGGCAAAGCTTCTCAATGCACCCACCCACAACTCTCGTAAACAACTGAGTATTACAACTACCATTTGTATATTGCTAAAGAGAAATGGATAAAACTAGAAAAATCCCATTCAGATTTACCAGACATTGTTTTAACAGATAGCATTCCATCCTCCAACATTTCTTTCCCCATCCCCCATCATTTAACATTGTATTGATATTCCTTGCTTACTGACTGTAATTGGGACCAGGAACTCTTGACATCAAATGATGCAATTGTAAAGTAACCATGCCAATTTATGTTTATTCTAGGAGTCCCTGTTGCCATTGTTACGCTAATCCCAAAGTCCCAGCGTCCCATGGTCATTTGATCCCCATTGGCTTTGCTTGTTAGAAGCCAGCAATGAAGATCACAATAGTGATCACATGACTGTGGGTACTCTATACCAGTGGTTCTTAACCTGGGCGATATTGCCCCCCAAGGGGCAATTTTGTTTTTCAGGGGGGCAACGGAATGAAAAGGGGCGACGTGGGGGTGAAGGAACGGAAGGGGGGCAATATGGGGGCGATGGAGGGAGATATATTGGGGGAGAGAGAGAGATCTATATTGGTAGATAGGTGGGTAGGTAGGTAGATAAAAAGACAAGACAGGTAGGTAGATAGGCAGGAAGGAAGGCAGGCAAACAGACCTTTTGGATGGATGGATGGACAGGCGCCAGTTCAGGTGCAGTACAACAGTCAATGGGGTGAGCCTGCAGGGCCAGCGCCTCGAACGCCCCCCTGCCACCTCTTAGCGTCCCCAAGGGGGTCGGCAGAGAGGTGCTAAGAGGCGATGGGGACGTTCGAGGTGCCGGCCGGCCCTGCAGGTTCACCCATTGACTAGCACTGCTCCAGAGACGGCACGTCCAATGCGGAAGCAGTGGCACGCGTGCTGCGCGGCGTTCAGCGTCCGCCCCCTGCCACCTCTTACCGCCCCTCTGCTGGCCTGCTTGGGGACGCTAAGAGGTGGCAGGGGGGCGGTTATATTGGGGGAGGGGGACAATGACAACTTCCTCAATGGCTCAAGGGGGCGATTCTTTCAAAAAGGTTAAGAACCACTGCTCTATACAACAGCTCTAAGTACAAGGACCAGTCTTAACTACTCATCATTCAGCACCACCATAACAGCTGATGAATGAGCAAATGTTAAGTGAGTACCCGTACATGTACTTCACAACCTGTGGGAACACCCTATGAAATATTTGTATTTCAGAATGTTGTAAAAATTCCATGTCCTTCATGCACTAAATTTTTTGAACAGAAAATATGTAAGTTTGCATCCAGAACAAGCTATACATCAACTTTTTATATCACAACTCTTACTTTAAAACAGCACAGTATTCATGTATTTTGGTACTCTTAAAGGTCAATTAAAAAAAATACCATGTGGGCAAAAATGTTTTACAAATAATTATCTGCTTTTCTTAAGCCAGGGCTGTCAAACTCCGGGCACGGGCTGGATGTGTCACGTGCTGACTACGCCTCTGCCCAGTTTAGCAAAGTGGGGAAAAGTCCCGATATGTCACATGACACATGTCATCAGTTTGACACCTCTGCCTTAAGCTATGCAAAGTAATTCATACCCAAAGTATATTTCCTATTGATAATCAGTATACAATTAGTTTTAGTAACATATACTTTTCTATGCAGTTTCATTTTAACTACCATTTATGACTAACTTGGCTAAGATACTTTCTTCATGATCTGATCTCAGTGTTATGCTGATTTAGCAGATTAAAAACTGTTAAAACAAAATGCATATGTGAATTGTTGCCAGGAAATATAATGCTTACTTAAATCAAGAGATGTTCCCAGTTTTTAAAAGGAAGTTTTATTTGAACAAGTTTCACTTAGCGCAATACACCTAAAAATAAATCACAACACAATAAAGATTAAACCAAGGTCTCAGATGTCATCTGAACACTTAAGACCAAAATCCTAAAGATAAGCTGTATTGCACCTCACATTTCCCTATTAACTTAAAAAGCGTAAATGTGCCTTACAAGATATTAAAAGAAAAAACTAGAACTAACATGCCAAAGGTTCACTTGAATTTCCAACACAGCTCCTATAACTTGTTTGTACAAAAAGCATGTTCCCGAACATGCGCTGAAAACAGTGTTTGGTGTTATGTGGTATAAGAGCAACATTTAACATAATTGAAACAGCTTTAACCTAAATACACTTACTGCTCAAATACATTCCTACAACAAAAACTGGAAAAAGCTGAGAGTTGTTTAACAGGAACTTCTTTACTGGACTTACACCCTAGATGAATGTTTCAGCATATTCAAAAATACTGAACCTGAATGTTTTAAAATGATCCTGATTTCACTTACAAGTAAAGCATAAATCACAAGCTTGTATTGCAAAACTGTTAAACTTAGTTTTTTGTTTTCTTAAAAAAGTTGACAAAAAAAAAATCAGGTGACAAGTTACATTCCCCAGCCACCACTCATGTTGGACATGTTAGACATTCCAGCCATGCCATTCACCCCCATGGATGCACGATTACCACTGCTGTAGTAGCTGCTGTTCATTGCACTCTGGTTACCTAGAGCAGATAACATATTATACAATTTAGTACAAAAGTGCAGTGCTATTTCCAAGGCAACATGCTCCTCCCAAGTTTCCCCTCTTAGATCGCCTTGCATAAATAATCCTGTACTATTAAAAAGACAAACTTCCTTCATGTCATTGTATGTTTTAAGATGTCTATAAAGCCAACTGCAAACCAGTTTCCCAGATTTTTTGCAAAGCAGAATAGAATCAAATCCTGGAATAGCTTCATGCCCTCCCTCTAACTGCACAAAATAATACACATGACCACATTACATACCATGAGATGCCAGAACTAGTTTCATGTGGATTGGATCCAAATCTTGATCACTCGGCATTTGCCAAACTATTTTCAGATTTAAAAAAAAATCTATGCTCAATCAGTGGCTCTCCATTGATCTTGCTCCTCTAGATTTTGATGTTCTAAAGCTAAAACCAAATACTTGGACAAACTCAAAATATCTGCACTTCTTTGCTGAAGCATGACGACCCTTATATAAATGGCTAAATAATTCAAATACAATTCTAAATAGCCTTCTAAAGAGTAATAAAAATATCTTACCATATCCACTCATGCTGCTTTGACCACCGTAGCCTCCTCCATAACCCCCACTTAACTGCTGGTTAGCTGGACCACCATAACTGGATTGACTTCCTTTAAAGTTAAGAATATATATGTTAATTACTATCACTATATTTTATATAGAGTATGAATTATAGTCCACCTAAACAAGAAGTGTCATTTATTTGCCCTGAGGACTACATGAAACACAAATCTGTCTTCTTGTAGCAATACTTTGTCAGCTGCCCAGAGTCACTGAAAGCAAGTTAGGCAGCCATATAAGCTTTATTAATTAAATAAATACTTTGATTCTCTTCCTTAATACTCAGGGAAGACCTCTCTAGGCCAGCATTCAAATTATTTACCTTTGTGGCTTCTAAATTCATTATTGCTAGCTGGTCAATTTGTAAGAAAAGTGATTTTATTGTTCCTTGATTACATAGTACATTAGTTTTCAGAAACATTACCTTCATCTCAAGTGAATTAATTGGCTAAATATTAAGTGGTGTCTGGAAATAAAGAGATTTACATGTTCTGGGGCTTGCATTGCTAAAACACACTGTACTGTATTTGGCACGTGAAACAAGGAAAACAAAATCAACATCTGCTTACATCACCACTAATTCCTCTGCTTCTAATGCTGTAATCTACATCAAAATAGCAAAATAGCAAAAACACAAAACTTAGCTGATCATAGATCTAATTAAAAGCTCCCTTGTTTCATTTCTCTGCAAAACATTTTTTGCAGTTGAAAATATGAACTTTAGTTTTAACCTTATTTGGCAAAAAAAATCATTCTGCAAAGTGATATAAAAACAGCACAAACCCTTTACACCACATGAAATCTCCATAAGCAAATTCAGCATGTGAAATTGTTCTATGCAGTACCAAAAGTATATGCTGAAAATCAAATAGATCTAGGAATTTAATAGGACATTACTAAAATGAATATGCTATGCTATAAGTAATAGCTGCCAATTCTACCTTTTATCCTAAATTCTTAATTCAAAAAGGAAGTAGCAACATTACTTCTCTTGTTGATGGGTGGCAATATAAATTTGATAAATACCAACATTCCCCACTATAATTACCACTCTCCAATCTAGAACTATTCTTTGCTCCATTCAGAGACAATATTTAACTTAATTGTCGGAATGTGTATGTAAAAGCTGCATACCTGCCAATGTGTTAGTGTTCCAATCTTGAACCACCCCTTCAGTTTCCTTGACTGTGATTAAAACAAAGTTGAATTTCAGTTTCAAGTAATTTAGAACAAACAGGAACTACATAAAATCAGCCAATTTTGTTAAATATCAGCAGCACTAACGTGAACTAAATTGTTTACACCTACCCATTGCTCCCATCATTTGACTTCCATATGCACCACCACTTCCTCCAGCTGTAGAATTCAAGAAGAGTTCTACATATCGGTGTTCTGTGGAAATATAAAGACAACAATGCACTGAGCTTACACAAGACCATCAAATTTTCATTGAAGACCTAAATAACTTTAGGTTATTTCATTGCAAATATACTGTTCAATATTAAGAAATACAATAATTTATTCCGCTATCTAATATTGATAAAATTGTGTAACGCTGTAGATCAGGGGTGTCAAACCTGATCGCACTGCATGCCATATTGTGACATATCGCGATGTTTTTTGCCATTGTGTTTTTTGCCATGGTGAGGGTGGGCGGGGCGTGTACTGGCCCAGGCACAGCCTGTGCAGGCCAGCCAGTTTAACAGGCCTGCTGTAGATCAAGCATGCAACTTACGCATATTTGCTTTGTCTTTCGACATTGCAGCAACGGCATCCTCATGAGTAGCAAACTCAACATCCGCCTCTCCAGTGACTCTGCCATCAGGTCCAATTTCAATGTGTACTCTTACCGGATTAAGAGGCGAAAAGAACTAAATAATGAACATCATATAGAAGCTGTCAGTCCATGAAAAATCCTCATACAACATTAACCTTTATTGTGATTCAATTAATGGAACGAAATTAAAAAAACAGTACTTACATTATAAATATCATTCTCAGTAGCTCTGTACGGTAATCCTCTCATATGTACACAATGACCAGTTGTACTTTGGAAAGTAGAGGATCCATCACCATATCTATGATCTGACATTCCTGCAGAAAGGAGAGTCCACTCTAAATCTTTTGTATGTATACTACGTTTCTTCACTGCCCGTATAAAGAATACTTACCTCTTCCAAACCTATCAGATCCAAAGCCATAGCCATCATTATATCCATTGTAGTCATCATAGCCACCATAGCCTACAAACCATAATTCAACATTTATTGAAATGAACCAAACACTACACTCATTGTAGGCAATTTGTAGAGTAAAAAAAGCTGTGCTTCCTTACCTCCACCATAAGCACCACGTCTCATTCTTTCAAAACCACTGCCTCTACCAAGGCTGTTATAGCCTCTTCCCACACCTGGCCGGTCATAAGGACCAGGCCGCTGCATGGCCATTAATTTGCGAGGAGGGTCATAGTGAGTGCGCACTTCTGCTCTGCTACTCTTGAAGATTTCAATGTACCTAGATGGTTTACATATATAAAAATAGTTCAGTTTTTTTTATAAACACACATACCAAATTACAAGAGATACATTTAAAACCCTGCAGCCTTGGAACTGACAATTATAGGCCAGTTTTTAGTAAGAATTATCCAAGGCTAATTTTAAAAAAATAGTTTGAAGTATGTGCTAATTAAGCTATCCCAACCTTAAGGGTTAATGACAGCAAACAGTCAAAATATGCTCTGGAGGGAAACATGTCCACTCAACAGGACCCATGTTTTGCTCATATGGCAATTGAGAGGAGGGCTAAAAATCTAGCCTCCGCCAGAATTTTAACCCATCAATACATTACAACAAGCTTTATGTGCTCACAAGACCTCCTATGCGTTTGCATAGCAAATTAGCATAGGCAAAAGATGCATGCTTTAATTAGTCACAAAATTTAGAATAACCCTTTGTGACATTTTTGAAAGTTAATTCTTTTATGTGAAAATTACACAAGAAAATGTTACATCATTGTATAGAACAAGTTTAGTAATCACATTTTCTTATGGTAATAAAAGGCTATGTGTATTTAGAACTAGAAGCATAATTGGTGCTATTAAGGAAATGTAAAGCCATAATCTCTCAACTTCTGTAAATAACTTTAAACTAAATCAGAATTAACAAGATAACGTGAAATAGGGAAGAGCAAAACAAGCACATCAGCCAGTCTGCACATGAATTATAAGAAAGTAATATTTATGAAAACAAAGGTGTTAGAATATGAAAGTATATATTGTAAAGTGAGCACTTAAGAAGAGAGAATATGGATTTAACAACAGTTTACCATAAGAAGAGCGACATATCCAACCAACCATCCATCCCCACCTGTGCCCTATTCTTTCCTTGTGTTTCTTTAGAGCCTTTTCAGCTATTTCCTGTGAAGCAAACTGCACGAAGGCCTCCCCCGTACTCCTCCCCTGGAAGTCCACCGGCAATGTTATCCCATTTGGCACGATTTCCAACCCTTCAACCCAAGGACAAATAACCCCAGTAGGGGGTAATATTAACATCACGAGCCCAATCAAGATTTTCTTATAGCTTTAAAAATATACCAGAAGTTATACTTTATATTTAGAATCAGTATACCGTAGTATTAACTCTATAACAGAAACATGTCAATATAAATGCAGCAAATATAACATTCTTAACTTATCCTGCTTGAATACAGCCACATTTCTGCAGCTTTAATAACAATACTCTCTCAAATTAATGCAGGATATGCTAAGAAAAGCAATATTCCATTTTTATATAAACAAATTACAATTTTCAATTAAAATTAAAGCAGAGCAAGAATAATTCTACAAATCAGAATACATAATTCAAAGATAGCTACGTAAAATATTTCACAGTTCTAAAATAACAATGATTTGTATCATATTTCAAGTAACTAAAAATGTAAACATTTTTTAAGGTTTGTAGCAAGACCTTTAGAATAGACATTTTTCAATAAAATCTGAAGTTAATGCAAGTTGATCTCATATTTCAGAAATACATTTAAGATTCTTTGGACTACTGGTGCATTCAGAACATTTAAATGTAAAGCTAATTTTTATATTTCTTTCACTCTTAATTTTTGCTATATAAATGCATGAACTTTTAAGTCAATTTTATACAAACTATAAAGACATTGCAAAACATGAAACCAGTCCTTTGTACAAACATAGAAAAATAATTTTATGTATTGATATCTAATGTCAGAGAAAACGTTCTATTTCTTATTTTAGAGTAGATAAATGTAAACAAAGTATGTCAAAAAGAAAATTTCAAAATATTCAGCTCTGCAAAGTAATATATGTTTAGCACATAGCAGAGATTATATCAAATCAAAAAGTAATTTAATACAAATGTTTATACTACATATTGTTTTATTCTCACTTCCCCACCCATCTCCCCTCCTCCCACATTGTAAACACTTCATCTGATTAAAACTTCTGAAAAATCGTTGATATTCCTTGATATTTTGATTGATATATTAATATCCAAAGTTGGGCACTAAAATGTTTTCTACTTTCAGCCAATTTAAAAATCAACAGTTTAATTAGTTTAATTAGAGACTCGGGTCAATTTCAACAAGCATTTAAAATACTTGTCTTAAGTGGAGTGGAACAGTTAACATCAAACAAGAATTAGGTTTTACTAAATATTTCAAATTATAGTTCATATTGTCTTTTTGAACACTTAAAAGAACCATTCAATATTAAAAGTTTAATAAGCATGATCGTGGTTTACTTTATTACTAAATTAATACTTGGCATTATTTCAGAGCCACTAAATTCTAATCTTTAGCCATACTTACAGCTAGGACTTATACCCCACATACCTGAGAAAAACTGAACAATTTCTTCCTTGCTACAACCAAATGGAAGTCCTCTAAGACGTACAAAACCATCATTAGCAGTATCAGGGCTGTTAGGACCAGTATGCTTCAGAACCCAATCCATTTCAACGTTGTTTGACTTGAAGACTGCAAGAGGCACTTAGAATTAATGAATTCTGGAATCTGGCATAAAAAGGCTAATGCACGACAATCATTTGGAGAACAGGATCACATTTATACACACATAAAAAAATACTCATGCATCTAAATTCCACCCAAAATAACTGATCAGTTACTATGTCAATTTAATCCAAACCTTCAACATATCTGTGTCCCATTGTTTCTCTGTCTTTTTTCAATGCCAATTTCACATCTTCTTCTGTTTCCAATTCAACAAATGCTTCTCCACTTGGTCTTCCTTCTCTTGTGTAGATAAAACGGACCCCTGAAGATCCATTTAATATTTTGCATTCTAAGAAAAAGTGAAGTGAGTTAAACACACAAGAAGACTTCTAGCAAAAGTCAAATGTATACAACAATGTTTGCTAAGGCTATTATCCAAACCATAAAACTGGAAACAAAATTAAGCAAAAAATAATTGTCAATTAATTCTGAAATAGGAAGAGGAAAAGATACCATTTACAGTATATATTACAGGCTACATACAGAACAGAAATTAACTAACAATTTAATTCAGTGAGGAAAGGAGATTCTAATTAACAAGGTAATAGGCACAAAGTACATTGTTATCAAGATGCTAGAACAGGAATTTCCTTCTCACCACGGGAGGTATACTCAGAACCAACACAATCTATTACTTCCCTAAAATTATGTCACCCCCCAACATAATGCAATATATTATACAAGGAAAAAGGAATATTTCACATTTTACCGGACCTGAAAAGGAAAATTCACACCCGGAAATACCAAGCTGCTCCGGGAAAAGGAAAGCTTTATTGTACGGTTTAGCCAGAACGAGACAGAAAACTTACCAGAGAAAAATCTTTGCACTTCATCTGCAGAGCAGGACCAGGGCAATCCCCGCACTTTTACGACATAACCCTCACCGCCTTCCGTGTTCAACATCATGCTAGATGTGAGGGTGGTCTCAGTTTCGCCTTCTGTTGCTAGGGGCAGACAAAAATGTCGCCACACTGAGTGGGGTAGAAATTTCGCAACCCGGCCCATATAACGCCCCCCAGACTTCGCGTTTGCCCATCTCCGCTTTTCCAATGCCTACCCCACGTACACATGGCGACCGATATCCTCGTCCAGGACACTGGAGACGGTTTGAAGAGTCACTTCACCTCTCCAAACACAGAAAGCCGGGCGGCTGTAGCGGTACGCGCTGCGTTCTTAGGAAATGGCGGCGAACGAGTAATGCGTTTCCGCTCGGCCAGGCCCTAGTGCCGCTTTCACCTCAAAAAACGCGCTTCGACTGCTGCTAGTAACCTGAAGAGAACAACCGGCTGAAGAGATGGATCCCAAATTCGAAAAGTCCTTCGAACTAGTCTGCAACCAACAAATTACTAAACTAAAAGTAAGCTCACCTTCTTCTAAGTCGGCCGCGGCGTGGCTGAAAATGGAGCCCAAAACGCACGCGCGTACATTACCTCCCATACTGCGCATGCGTCCTGAGATTGTTTCTTCCTTTTCTCTCCCCCCTTCTTTAAGCGTCACCCCGCCCTCTACAGCACAAATCCAAAGGCAATTTTATTTGAGAAAGGTCCTACTGAATATAATTCGAAATAAAACTTCCCCGGAATTAAACTAGAGTCGCCTTCACCTTATTTAAAAAGTATATGCTCGTTCCTGCAATCATCCTCGTTCCCACTGCGGGGAGCCTACCGGACAGGGTAAATAAAAACCACTCGCACAGCTCTGAGGACAAAGCCCGCCACGTTTTTATCCTGTCACCGTAACTCAAATTTTGTACTCTCCGCTGCTCAATTAAGAAACGCATCCACAGCCTTTCATCAAAGCTGCGTTTAGCTTTTCATTTTAACCTCAGCTTAAATCAAGTTTTTAACACATTTGAGCCAATCGCTAACTTCTCAGAATAGGAAAGTGTCAATCGCGAGACTTCGCAACTACGTTCACACAAAACTTTTAAAAAATAGATTCATTAAGCACGCGCAACAAATTTTAGACTTTCAAATACCTTTAATACTGCGCTCAAAACGTAGCCTATACGCCTATATATGGCGTATACAGAAGACTAAATTGACTTTTTGATCCTCCAGAGAAAAATTGCTAAAAGTACATAGAAACGGGGGGAAAATGGCGGCTCTATAAAACGACACTTCAAGAAATGGGCGGCGACTTGAAGTTTACTCAAATCCGCATCTAAGATCCGGTGACGGCTGAGAGGCTAGGAAGCGGGAGCCGAAGGCAAAAAGTTCTCTGTAGCCAAAACAAAAGGAGGGGTTGGCTGTGCCGTTACAGATTGGGCGAGTAGAAGCGGCATTCTTGAAGGGGTGAAGGCGGCGCGAGAGAAACTCATTGCGGCTCCGCTCATCGGACAAAGGCCTTAATCATGTATCCTTCCCGCCAAACGACACTGCCCGAGTCTTAACTCCCTGAACTTCAGCTTTCAAAACCGCTTGAAAAAGGCCTCAACTGCATGAAATAATAGGTAAGTAGCTTCGCGCCTTATAATAGTGGTTTATTATCTTCTAGAATCCAGGCCAAACAACGTATCTATTTATTAGCTAATCCTACAAATGAAGTCCTGCTTAGGCTAGTCCTGCAACATGGGGTCCAAGAAATATTTTTCTTGAGAGCCAGACTAATTGATCTGTTAAGATTGAGCATCACAATTATTCCATGCCTTACCACGCCAGAATAAAACATGCAAGCACTAAATAGCTAGTTCAGTTTGGGTGGGCTTTTAAAAATGATTTCTAATTATTAACAGGTCACAAATTTACTAAGAAAAAAAAATACCACGGAAAAATGTTAAGTGTGTTTCCAAAAGCTTTTTATATTGTAAATTGACCATATTTTTAACACCAACATCCCTAAGTGCAAGGATAGGCATTATTAAAATGTATTTGGATCAGAAAAATCTTGAATTCCTGCCTGTCTTCCACCCCAACTTCCACTCAAGCAGCATTGCAATTACAGTATTAACCTCTTGGAAACTGCCAATTCTAATTACCAATTTTAATTTCAATCTTAGTAATTTTCAAGACTCGGATTTTTAGAAGAAAGTCATGTAGCGGAAAATCCCTATTACCTTCTATATTGCATTTGCTGTATAGCCAAATATAAATGACAACCCTTTACACAGCTGCAGTTGTCCATAGTTAAATGTCTATGGAGATTCTCAATATCGTGATTATCCCAAAGGTACTTTTTCAAAAGGCAACGGGACTTTATTTTTCCTTGAAGACATTTTGCTTCTCATCCAAGAAGAAAAAGCACCTTTGGGACTACAGTTGTTCACTTATTATTGTGAACATTCAAACATCTGAAGTTGAGTATCAATTTTTTTTAGTTTACTTTATTGTCATTGCACCTTATACAATGAAATCAAATACCATCTTCAGTGCATATCATGACCATGAAAATAAACACAAACACACATCCTTCACCCTCCACACATTGAACCGCAAACCCCCAACACCGCATCAATACTGCGCTATACAGAATTCAAAAGAGCTATTGCCTTGTGTTTAGAACCTGTTTTTCAGCCTATTCATTCACTTTTATTATTCTGTACCATCTGCCAGATAATAGTTCAAAAAAAGGGTTCCCAGGATGGGATGGATCTTTGAGAATGTTTTGAACTTTCTTAAGGCAGAGGGAGCTATAAAGCTCTTCCAAAGAGGGGAGAGGGCAACCAGTGACTGAAATGAGAGAATGGGGCTAAAGATCAATTCCTAAAATTCAAACCAACATGAATTTCAGGATTAGGCATTGCCACATATGAATTGCCCAAGTCTATAGATATAATAATTTAAATAATTTTATGTAGCACTTTAACATTGCACATATTTTGCTTCATATAACTTAGCAGAAACAGGTTTTAATTGTGGTATATGTATGTTTGCAAGTCCCTGCAGTTTTCTTGGTAAGGTTTTTCAAAATATTTTTCCATTAGCTCTTTCCTAGAGCTGAGTGGGAATGACTGGTCCAAGGTCACCCAGTTGGCTGTTCCCAAGGCCGAATTAGAATCATGGTCTCCCTGTTTCTACTCTGGTGCCAAACTGACTCTCTGCTTCAGAAAACAGTTTTGCTAAATACCAACATGAAGTCCAATCCATCTGGAAAGATAGGTTCAGCAAGCATGCTCTTTAGCACCTTTATTCAGCACCTATTTAGTTCTCACCTTTATTATTTTTATAAATAACTCAAAGCAGCAAACGTATCAAACACATCTTCCTCCTCCTATTTTCCCCACAATAACCATACTGTGAGGTGGTCGGGCTGAGAGTGACCCAAAGTAAGCCAGCTGGCTTTCATGGCTAAGACTTGATTTCAACTCATGGCTTCCTACTGTCTAGCCTGGTGCCTTAACCACTAGACCAAGGCTATCAAAGTCGTGGCTCACAGAATGCATCACACACTGGCCACGCCCACAGCCGGTTTAGCAAAGGGGGAAACGGTCATAATGTGTCACATGATGCCACGAGTTTGACACCCCTGCACTAGACCAACTATTTACTTGACGTAGGGAGAAAGCTAAAAAGTATATTTTAATATTACAATATATACTTGCATTTATTTTACTTTAGGTATGTGTTTGCTCTCAACTCATTTGAATCAGGAGACATCACTGAAACAGTGGCAATTTATCAAGACTGGTTTGCCTGGCTATAAAAAAAGTTTTGAGTCTGACTTAGAATTTAGACAGAATTATTTATCTCCATACAACTCCTGAGATATCATTCCTTCTGCCAAAACTGGTTATGATTTTAAATGTATTACTGATATCAAGTTGAGATTACAGCCATAATATTTAGATAATATAGACTACAATCTGATGACAACTGAAAGATTTAAGCAAACTTGAAACTTTCAGACTCGCAAGCTCTTGAAGTTAAATCTTTCAAAGCTATATACACACCAGAATATATATACACTGGCGGAGATCCCATTGAGGCACAAAGTTAGGATCATATATTCTCTCAATCTAGATGCATCCACTTCCCAAGATGAATTAACCACAAAATAATTGAATATACCGGTATGCACAGCAAGTTTTGATTTCACCACATACTATATCTACCTGTACTATACATAGATCATAACCATCTTCCAATTTTAAAAAGTTGTTTGGAGAGTGGGAGTAGGATACAAATGTAATTTAAAATATATACTCCCTAGTCAAGTTTTTTGTTTCCCTTTTCTATCACATTAAATTATAATTTGGTGATAACCTTTATAGTTTTGAGATTGTATCTTGACCTTCATACAAGTTCCAAATCACCATCTTGCTACAGCAACATATTTTCTTAATTCAACTGATACACATTTAGAGAATATCTTAATTTTAGGTATATAGGCACAAAATTGATTATTGCTTACAGCAATTGAAGTCCAGACAAATCTAAACCCTAGACTCAAGTCTTTTGATGGTTCTGATCTCAAGGTTCCATATACTGTTCATACTCACTGTTGCCAGGAAACAACAATGGAGATTCAGTTAAGAGATTCTGATGTTGATTTAAACATTTAAAGTAAAATATTGCTATTAAAATGGAAATTTCAATACTTAGCCTAGTTTGACTCTTATATTATCCGTAGTAGATGTTAAATGCCAAGGTATCTGCAATCTATTCACTGATCAATCTAATTAATTAAATATTAAGGCTGCAATCCTAAATCTGTACTTAAGCAAATTCATCCACAATTTCAATTCGGTTCTATTTTCAAATGTACATACTTTATCCCAAAGATGCTTTTTCAAGAGCAACTGGACTTTCTGGTTTTTCTTTGAAGACATTTCAATTCTCATCCAAAAAGCTTCTTCAGTTCTAACTGGATGGTGGGGATTTATATTCCTTGCCGGACATTTGCATTCTTTTACAGAGATTGAACCACTTGGAGGTTTGTCCGTTTCCTCAGGATCACCCAAGTACTAGTGCAAATGAGTGTGGAACCTTCTTGGAACTGCTGAAAGGACTGTGTTCCTGTGATCTGCAGGAATAATTTGTGCTTCAGTTTGAGATGCAGACAACAACAGCCTGTGCCTGTGCTCAATAGTGAAGGGACACAGGGCAGAAAATATCCTGCAGAAACCACAACTCCACAACAGTTCTTTCAACAGTTCCAAGAAGGCTCCACACCCATTTGCACTACTCAGGTAACCCTGAGGATATAGATAAACCTCCAAGTGGACTTTCTAAAAGAGTGCAAATGACCAGCTGCCTACAAGGAATATAAATCCTTCCATTCCCCACCATCCAATCAGCTGAAGAAGCTTCTTGAATGAAAAGTGAAACATCTTAAAAGAAAAACAAGAACATCCAGTTGCCTTTTGAAAAAGCATCTTTGGGACAACCATGACTGAGAGTCTCCATAGACAAATATGCTTTATTATTAGGCTCTATGTAAGTAAAGATGTAAAATGTAGGGCAGAATTAGAATTAGGTGCACTTGAAAGCATTTGCAAAACATTTATTTAGTATATTTTCTATTCTCTATTTTTAAAATATAGAAATGCATGAAGTCACTATAGCATAAAGGGAGAGAAGAAAAGGAATTCAACTGGAATATCTGGAAAACCTTCACATGAAATCTGGCTTTATGAGGACAATGAGGTATACATCTCTTGCTACTTAAGACACTTTTTATTGCTAGAAAAAATAAATTAAAAAATCCTTCAGAGAAGAATGTAATCATGTATTTGAATATTACATATTCAAGGTTAGCTCTCCTTAATGCCATTTTCTAAGGAATATAAATGATATATTGCAGTGCCATAAACACTTATATACTCATGAATCTTTAAAGATTCAGAAACAGATGCATTCAGTTGTTTATAACAGCAGATCTTAGCAATGTCTGGTTGAATTTTAATCAAGCTTCAGTGTATACAAAACTCTTCAAGGCTATGACAATTTTAAGAGTAAAGTAAAATATAGACACAAGAAATATTTTCTAATTTTTTGAATGTAACTTTCTGAAAACTACAAATGCCATCAGTATTTATAAAGAACGAGTAATATGTAGAAAAACATTTTAAAGAGTTTTGGGGAAAGTTCCAATATTATGAAACTGAGATAAGTACTACTATACTCAGACATGAAAAAAGTACTAACATACTCATCTGAGACAGTGCAATCCTTATTATTAATTGAAAAAAATTAATTGAACTCCAGGTGAAATACAATCTAATTTTCTTTTGGAGAATTTTGACAACGTGAAAGGCATACCCATTTTGGTCTTAGATGTTAATGAAAATTTCAGAAACGATGCAATAAAACAAGAATGCCAGTTAGAACAAGTAAGCATTATTTCTCCTTAATTTACAGTGTCATTTTTAAACTCATTACTAAGGGCTCAGTTCATAACTTTGTAGTGTGTACCTGTTCTTGGAATAGATTTATTTATCATGCTATGTTAAAATACATCTCATTTTGGAGCAGAGTGATACATGAATAACCATAATAAATCACTTTATATTTTGTAGGCAAAGAAACTTCAAATATCTCAAGGCATTCCGTCCTTTTCATTTTATAGCATTACTAGCAAATTCTTCTGTTTATAATCTGCACTATATTTTAATTATATTCCAAATTTTCATGTCAGTACCTTGCCCACTATCTCCATTTAAATAGAGATTTATTTATAAATGTATCTGTATGACCAACATGTAAGCAGATGCTTTTAGAGGACAGTTCTTAGGAATTTGATGCAATTTGAAATGTTGCTTATACTTATAGATCCAAAGTGGAGGAAACTATCTTATGTCTTCTATAACAGTTTCTTTTACATAGAGATATAATAACAAATTTAAACTTTTATTGCAAACACACAACACAATATTAAGTATATTACTGGAAATTTAAGAACAATAGTTTCTACTTCTCTTGTGAGTGTAGTACAAAAACAAAACAACATACTTGCATACTTATTAAAGCATACTTATTAAATATGAGACCAGTTAACCAACTAATGAAGACACGGAACACTCTTTTGAATAGATTTTCTTACCTGACAATCAAACCAACTTTCAACTGGCTACTGATTACACAAACACAATTCTACCCTCAATATTCCCATTAATAAGCTTCAATATCTTGGCTTGAGTACCTTTGTTTTCACAGATCAAGGCTTTTTTGACTGCTTAGCAAATGAAGATATTGTTTGGAGAACACACTAAGAAAACTATTATTTATCTAATGAGCACAAACTACTCACATTGATAATAGATCTCAACATGCACAATATTTTCAGCAAACAAATCCAACTATTATCATTTTATATGTATTTAAATTTCAATAAAGATTTGTTAAGTACAACATCTTTACCTTTTTCATTAGGGCCAATCTGACAAATTTGTTTTGAAACTAATGTCACAAGTATGCTGTCAGCCATATTAATTCTATATTCAGTTTGTTATGGGCCAGTTGAGGAAGACAATTTCTCAGAAGGAAAAACTACTAATCTAGTATATCATTAAAGCATATTTAATCTAAATTCACAGACTTGCTCAATAACAATTGTGGTTTATTGTTGATTTAGAATATATGTACTTGTCCATTAAGGCTTAATGTTATGCCCAAACAAGATTGTTGTGGTTTATATAAAGAATCAAAGTTAAAATCCTAACCTGTCAAGAGATTCTTACAGCTGATTAATGGCAGATCACTACACTAATTTTAAGAGGCCGGAACAGCTCTTCCTCTGGTAGCTGAAGGATAATACATTTTAGCCTCCACTATAGCAGTCTTAATCCTTAAGACAATGGAAATTTTCACAAGATGCATTAAGATAACTTACTAAATTACCCCAAAACTGTACTTTATAGTGCTTCAAAGACATACTTTACAGAGTTAAAATAGTAAGCTAATACTAGCAGTTGAAGTATTGTATTGTATTGTAATTCTCATTTGGAATTTGATAAATGTTGAACTGAAATAGAGCTTGATTCTATTTCTGAGGTGGGGAAGTGTGGCCCTTTTATAACTTATGGACTTCAACTCATGGCTGGTTCAGGAATTCTGGGAGCTGAACTGCACAAGTCATAAAAGGGCCATAATTCCACATCCCTGCTCTATTAAGAGCTTTAAAATAAAGGACCCTTTCTTGATATTAATTTGTACATTTTCTTGCACAAGAATCTCGTTTTCCACAACAATGAGCTTTAATGGCAATGTGGTTGCTCTGAAGACCATCTGCTGGGAGCCTAGTGGGCTACCATATACAGCTGGTTGACCAGGTGAGAGCAGTCCCCTCTGGACTAGACGGCTCAATAGTCCAATAGAGCGTTGCTTATAAGGGAGTCCCATGATTCCGTCTAAGCCATTACTACTATTACAGGGCCTAATTACGAACAGGGCAGTTCCTGGGGAGAGCTGAAGATTTCGTTTCTTTGGGCTATACGATACGCTCAAAACAGAACTCGACCAAAGGGCGTTACATTGCGCAGTGGGGCTTGGGTAGACCAGAGCGAGATCTGTTCGCTCCGTTTTGTTATTGCCGTCGGTCACGTGCCCCGCTGCCTTCCATTTCGGGGATTTCCAACGTAACCACCACTGCCGGTCTTCCCTCTATCAAGAGTTCCTTTACCTCCTCTCTTTTTTTACTACAATCCGGTAGAGAACAAGGCCGTATCAACCCTAGCCGCCACTTCCTCGGTGCAGCCGGCCAGTCGGGACCGCAGCGCGCCTTGAGGAAACACCCACGACAATGGCGGAGGCAGGACGTGGTCAAAAGAAAGGGCGGGGGAAGGGAAGGAATAGGCGCTCAGGATAATTGGGAGGGAAGCCCCCCCATTGCGCTTTCTTTAAAAAGCCACGCGGGACAATTCACTAACGCGGCAAGGGAATCCCTTTCGCCAGCCGCGTGCTTGGGGAAATGAGACCTACATCCGACCTAAGTGTGGAAGCGAGGCCCCTCCCACTCCCCGATCTGCGCCAACGCATGAAAACCCGCAGCAACGGCCTCAACCGTCGCTAGGCCGCAGATTCCTTCCTCCCTCCAGTGTTCAGCGGCGCCCTCTCACCAAGGCCGGGGATTTCTGGGCCAGTCTCTTCGGTGTGACACGGATCCATCGCTTTTTCTCGTTGTCTCTCTACTGCTTTGCGGCCGGGGACGATCAAGGAGGATGCGAAGGGCGTCGAATAAATCAGTCAAGTGGGATGCTAAAACAATACCCGGAAGGTATGGAGAGGGTAAATCAACGGCGCCGCTACCGCGGCTTGCTGGGAAAGGCTCGGTTTCGATTGCCTAAGTTACCCCCCCACCTCCGAAGGCCGCCCCCGAGCGCCCTTCTCCCCGCCACTCACCGAGCGTCCGCGCAGCTGCTCTCCGCCTCTATAAATAACTCGTTCCCCCACTTGTAGGCTTGTGACATCAGATTAAATAACCCCTCCCCACGTCCGTCCTCTGCAGCCAACCAATCGCCTGGTTACAAAGGCACCATTTTTCACCCCCTCTTTCTTCCCTTTAAAGTCCCAGGGTCTTTGTATTTGGACGCTGGAAAACAAGGGGAGCCGAAAAGAGGGGCGAATAATTTGATTTCAAAAGGCCGCGACAGACCACCACTCTAGGAGGCTCTCCGGAGCGGAAAGGAAATCTGACTAAATTCCAAAAGGCTGCCGTGCAAATAAACATATTGAGGATGAAACTACGAGCTTTGTCTCTTCATATTTTCCTAGAAAATCCATATTCAAAAAAATATTCTTTGTCAGTGCTGTCCTATCTTCTCGGGTGGACACCTTTAATCTGCTTCTTCAGGTTAGCTTGCAAAGACTTTCTTCACTCAGGCTTAAGGGGTCCAGAGTAGATCCATCTGGATCCCCATTGCTATATTTTTCTTGCCTTTTTCCCATATACTATTTAAAACATGCTCATAAGTCACATAAGATACTTGCAGTTGATTTGCTGCCAAGGCAATATATACAAGACTGTATTGTCCTTGTTTTGTGACTGCCTATAAAAGTAATAACCATGGCCAGATGAAGGCTATTTTGCTAGAGCCCAAAGATGAACCTACCAAGGGGACTCTTAAATTTTTTTTCAATTAAAGTTGTAATGATCAATAAAATATTGGAAAATTTAAAAACTATACAAGAGCACAATATTGAGCACATAAACCACAGAAACAAAACTAATGCCGCTTAGTAATAAGCAGGCATATACAATGGAATGAAGGCTATTGCTGAGCACATTGGGTTGTGCTCCAAAAATTGTAAGCCGCCCTGAGTCTTCGGAGAAGGGCGGCATATAAATGTAATTTAAAAAAAAATGTGCAAATGTAAGATAGGCTTCAGATACAGAAGGATCTTGATAGACAAGCAGTGGTCCTTATCTAACAATGAAATTCAATGGTGAAAAAGGGTTTTACTGTAGGAAGTTAGCACCCACTCCTCTCCTAAAAAATTGAAATATCCTAGGAAATATTAAAAAGACAGAATATTTCCTCTAAAAGCAGAAGCTCACCCCCACCTTTGTTAATGGGTGGGCCATTAAGGCCTGGGTTAGAATATTTTACATAACGAAGATCTCCAGGTAAAGCTATAGCAATTGCCCAAAGCCCTTTTCATTACATCATCATCCAGCAAGGCTCAAGCAAGCCTGGAACTCAGGACAGTCTACAGAGTTGCCCCTGCATGGCCGCATGGGAGTCTGACAACCAATCAGAATACAAGCTCAAATTCAAATCTCAGCAGAGGGTATAAAACCAGGGACTGTCAGCATCTCAGCCCTTTTTTCTCTTTTCCTTCACCTTGAAGCATGTGATCATCCTTTTCACTTTGGAGCTCCAAGCCATGTGGTCCTGTCCACCATTAAACCATCTTTCCAAACACCCTCCATGTTTCCAGTGTCTTTTTCCCCACTTGGAACTGAACCCAGAAGGATATTTCTTCCAACACTACATTTAGGCAAGAAAAACCAGGTGCACAGATATAGGATACTGGTACCTGGTTCAATAATAGTAACTGAGAAGGATCTTGGAGTCCTAATGGACAATCATTTAAATATGAGCCAGCGGTGTGTTGCAGCTACTAAAAAAGCCATTGCAGTTCTATGGTTCCATTAACAGGGATAGAATCAAGATCACACAAAGCGTTAATACTACTTTATAATGTCTTGGTAAGACCACACTTACTGCATCTAGTTTTGATCGCCACCATATAAAAAAGATGCTGAGATTCTTGGAAGAGTTCAGAGAAGAGCAACAAAGATGATTAGGGAATTGGAAGCTAAAATATATAAAGAATGGTTGCTAGAATTGGGTATGTGTAGTTTAATGAAAAGGACGAGGGGTGACATGAAAGCAGTATTCCCATATCTAAGAGGCTGCTACAAATAAGTGGGGGTCAACCTGTTCTCAAGTACCTGAAAACCGGACAAGAAGCAATGGATGGAAACTTTGGTGGCTCAGGCTGTAAATGCCTGCTCTTAAGATCCAGCTGTCTACAATTATTGTAGGCTCGAATCCCACCAGGCTCAAGGTTGACTCAGCCTTCCATCCTCTCGGGGTAGGTAAATTGAGGACCCAAGATTGTTGGGGGCAATTAGCTGACCTTGTAAAAATGCCGCTTAGTAATAAGCAGGCATATACAATGGAATGAAGGCTATTGCTGAGCACATTGGGTTGTGCTCCAAAAATTGTAAGCCGCCCTGAGTCTTCGGAGAAGGGCGGCATATAAATGTAATTTAAAAAAAATAAAAAAAAATAATAAAAAAAAAAATCAAGGAGAGAAGCAATCTTTAACTAAGAACTTTCCTGACAGAACAATTAATCAATGAAAAGACTTGCCTCCAGAAATTGTGGGTACTACAACATTGGAGGTTTTTAAGAAGAGATTGGACAACCATTTGAAATGGTATATATAGGATTTCCTGCCTGAGCAGGGGGTTGGACTAAAAGACCTGCAAGGTCCCTTCCAACTGTTATTATATTGGAGAGTATCTGATTGATACCAGAATTTAACCATATTCAGCTTTTCACAACATAACAATTTTAAAAATAAAGATCTGTTTGAATTACTTTAACATAACTAGAAGACAAAATATAGTTTCAGTAGTTTTCCTAGACTTTTTCTTGCTACATTAATTTGAAGATAACTGTCAAGATTGGTATGTTTGTGCAATACACTAACTTGTTTACTTGAGCGATTAAATTAACTCAATTGCCTAACTCCTCACAACTTACTAAACTATCCACTATTGACCTCACCCCATTTCTAAGAGGTCTGTAAGGGGTGTGCATAAGTGCACCATCGTGCCTCCTGTCCCTGTCCTATTGTCCCCATTTATTCATACCTATTTCCTGTATTCTTACTCATATTTATATTTATACCTATTATCTTATAAGCGATTGACAAATAAATAAATAAAATCAGGAATTAACCATGTTGCATCATGAAAATGGTATTGGATTTTCTTCTGCTGACGTTTCAGACCATCAGCTGCAAATTCTTAGAAATGCATAAGCAATTGAAAAAAAGGAATGTTGCACATTTTTCAAAAGAGTTGTTCCAGGTATGATAAGTGAGCTGTTTTCAGCATTAGCAGACTTATTAATGGACTTTAAACTTGTTTTCCCTACCAGATGCATATGAGTTGTATGAACTGGCAAAAAAAATAGTGTTCTTTATATTAATTTGGTTTTACAATCTTATTTTGTTCAGCTTCTCACAGAAATATCCTTGTACTTTTAGCATCCCTGCCTGTGTAATATTTAGTATTGTATTTGTAGCCTTTGGAGTGTCAATAGAAGTGTGTGTTAGAAAAGTGGATTCTAGGAACATAAGTTGATGGTATAGTTGATATACCAAAATATTGTGTGAGTACATGTTCACTGCTGAAATCCCTAAGGCAGTATCAAAGGCTACTCTACAGTGTTTTTTCCTATGTGCAAAGGAATGAAGTAATGGCTCTATATAACATAGGGGGAGGGAGCTGCCTTGTGCCTTTCACAAAACAGCTTCCTGCTAATGCCTGGTCAATGTATGTATGTACAGTATGTATATCATTTTCTCTGTCTTTATTCTCCCCGCGTCTGGATTTGTCTCCTCCCATTTATTTCCTTCCTCTTTTTGTTCCCTTCTCTTTGCGTCCTCTCTCCTTGATTGTCCCCTTTCTCTACAATAACTGTCTAGCACAGTGTCTCCCAACCTTGACAACTTTAAGATGTGTTGACTTCAACTCCCATTATTTTCCAGTCATTCTTAATTCACTTGTGTCAGCCAGCTAATTAAAAAACCAAAACTGTAAAGTATAAAAATAAGGCACAAAACTATACTAGCAGGAGAGCCATATTAGGCTATGGTAGCCAAAAAGCAAAAGCTTTTGTGTGCTGCAGCTCACTTCCACCACACTATCCACTTAATGAAGTAAGCAGCAGCTCACAAATACTTATGCAGATTTTGCAGATCCAAAAATATCTCACGGTGTCATTATGGCACTTCTTGTCAAATTAGGTGAAAGTGTAGAAGAATTCAGGTGGTGCTTTCTGAGCTTCATATTCAGACTTTCCACCACTCTAATATTTCTGTTATAGTCATGGGCTAGAGGAAGGTTGGAGAAAACATGCAGATGTTCAATGAGTGCTGCTGCTTATCTAATTGGGAAAGGAATACAACCCATAAAATGGTCAGCAAAAGATAAGCTTAGCATATCAACATACTTTTTTTTATGAACAAGAACATTTTCAACAAAGTATTACATAAATTCTAAGATGAAATAACCAGAGAAAAGCAGAGAAAAGCAGAACCATCACAAAAAAGGAAGCAAAAGGAAGCTCACTAGGTGCATTGCACTAAAGAACTAAATGTGTTTTACTGGCCTGGACTTCAATTCACTTTATATACAGTATATTTTATTATAAAAGCTATTGCCTTATTTAGCACTAGCAAGTGGAAAGTTAAGATCCTCCTTTCTTTTTCTTCTCCAGAACCAACTCATCAGTCATCTTTGTCAACTTAGCCATACTTAAATCCTAGAACGAGAAATAAAGCAGCCATGAATTTTCATGCAAATTGATTCAAGCCAAGCAAAAGTGACTTAATACTTTTCCACTAAAGTCAGGAAGGGTTAATTTTTGTATATTCTGTATAAACATTACTCTCCCTTCCCCTCTTCCCCATGCAGGTAATCCTCAACTTATGACCACAATTGAGCCCAAAATTGGTTCCTAAGCGAGACATTTGTTAAGAAAGAGCAAGAAAGGAAGGAAGGGAAAGAAAGAGAGAGAGAGAAAGAGGAAGGGAGAAAAAGAAAGAGAAAGGGAGAAAGGAAGGAAGAGCAAGAAAGAAAGGGAGAGAAAGAAAGAGAAAGGAAGAAAGAAAAAGAAATAGGAAGAAAGAAAGGAGAGAGAAAACTGCTATTATTTTTAATTGTTCCATTATTTATCATATATTAATATTTTATACTGCCCCTACACCTACAGTGATTTTCCTGCCTTTCATTTGCCTAGGTATTTTTCAGGGTTTACAATACATGCATTCAATGTCTATAGTCCAGAGCATCAATATACTTGCGTTTAATAGAGTTATTTATTTATTTATTTATTCGACTTGTATGCCGCCCCCTCTCTGAAAGGACTCGGGGCGGCTCACAGCTAAAAATACAACAATAAATAAATTACCTAAAACATATTAAACAATTACAAGCCGAATTGGAATTAAAAACCCCGAAGTTAAAATAAACAAACCCCCAGAGGGTCAGCACAGCCCGGATTGTAAAAATAGCCAGGTTTTTAACTCATGGTGGAAGGTGCGGAGATCGGGAGCCAGCTGGAGCTCCGGCGGAAGAAGATTCCATAAAGTGGGAGCCGCCACAGAGTAGGCCCTCCCCCGGGTCGCTGCCAAGCGACATTGAGTTGCAGATGGCACCCCGAGGAGACCCCGTCTGTGCACCCATACAGGGCAGTTGGTATTTGATGCTGGGAGGAGTTGTTCTCGTAAATATCCTGGACCCATGCCATGTAGGACTTTGAATGTTAACACCAAAACCTTGAATCTCACCCGGAGGGCAACCGGAAGCCAATGCAGGCCGTGCAGGCGGGGTGTAATATGGGAGTATCGGGAAGCTCCCATCACTACCCGCACGGCCGCATTCTGCACCAGCTGAAGCCTCCGAGTGATATGCAAGGGCAGTCCTAAATAGAGAGCGTTACAGTAGTCGAGTCGGGAGGTAACGAGCGCCTGAGTGATCGTGCACAGGGCATCTCGGTCCAGATATGGGTGCAGCTGGCGAACCAGCTGGATCAGGCCCCCCTGGCCACGGCCCCCACCTGCTCCTCCAATTTGAGCCGTGAGTCCAGGAGGACCCCCAGATTCCGTGCCCTGTCCACGGGGGGCAACACCTCCTCCCCCATGACCAAAGATTGAACCTCCGAACTGGACCGAGATGTCGGTATGCACAACCACTCTGTCTTGAAAGGCACTTTGGAGGTCTTCTAGTCCAACCCTCTGCTCAGGCAGGAAAACTGAGGATGCCAAACTCTGAGTAGAGGTCCTGGGAAAAGTGTCAGAATAAAAGAATAACACATAGAAGGGACCTTGGGGGAACCCTATGCCATTTCAGAGAAACTGCTGTTCAATCTTTTCTTAAAAACTTCCACCGATTGAGTACCCAGAACTTCTGGTGGCAAGCAGTTCCACTGGTTAATTGTTGTCACTGTCAGGAAGTTTCTCCTTAGTCTTAGTTTGCTTCTCTCTCTGTTCAGTTCCATCCATTGCTTCTTGTTTGCCTTCTGGTGCTTTGGAAAATATATTGCCCCCCCCCTTTCTGGCAGCCCCGTAAAAGTTTGTTGCTATCACACTCTTGGGCAAAGTATGTGAGCCATATCCTCCTTTCAGTGGTCCATGAAAGTACATCTATAGGACCTAGATAATAAAGTCAAAAAAGCTGAACATTTTTACAGAACTGTAGATAAGTTGAGGCTGGGTGTGACAAGGAATGGCTAGGAGGGGAGAGGCCAGGCAAGGCACCCCTTGACATGAGTGACATTGAATTGGTCATGCCCACAGTCACATGACCACCAAGCCACACCCACAAATTAAGCCACATCCACAGAACCAGTTGTTAAGACATTTGAATCCCACCCCTGATTAGGTCTTATATGTAAGCTGTTTATCAAAGCATAAGCACCTTATTATTTGACTCTTTCACATTTGAATGCAAAACAGTAGCGTCCAGGTTTTTTTCTACTGAGTGTAGTTGTGCTCTGGTCTCAGTCAGCATGTCCATAAGCAGCTCAAGCTGCAGCTTCAAGTAATTGTTCTCTTCCAGCAAGGCTTTGTTTGCTTTCTTCAGGGCCTTCTTGCGGGATTGCTTTTCTGGAGAAGGGAATAAAGGTAATAAAGGTATCTGTTGGGGTATTGGAAGAAATATCCTTCTGGGTTGAGTTCCAAGTGGGAAAAAGACACTGGAAACATGGAGGCTGTTTGGAAGATTTAATGGTGGACAGGACCACGTGGCTTACAGCTCCAATGTGAAAAGGATGATCACATGCTCCAAAGTGAAAAGAGATCAAGAAGAGAGACCAAGATGCTGAGAGACCCTTATATAATCTCTGTTGGGCCCCACCTTAGTGTTTTCTGTTCCTGTGTAAGAAATGTATCCCATTGGCTGTCAGACTCCCAGAGGTGGGGGTCTTAGGTAACTTTGTAGGCTTTCTCTGGACCACATGGCTTCACCTGAGTGTTGGCTGATACAACCTTCCCAGGCCAGGTGGTAAGATACCCTTTATTATGTAGAATACTCTGGCCTAGGCCTTAATGGCCCATTAGCAAAGGTGCAGGGCGGGGGCTGAGTTTCTGCTTCTTTACTCTTTAGGGGAAATATTCTGCCTTTTTAATATTTCCCAGGATATTTCATTTTTCTAGGAGAGGGGTGGGTGCTCACTTCCTACAGGGGGATACTCTTATTTTGCCACTCATCATTATGGAACACAAATTTTGCTTTCTTACTCTCTCAAATTAACATAGGATATGCTAAGAAAAGCAATATCTAATCCATTTTTATGTAAAGAAATGCAATTTTTCAATTAAAATTAAAACACAGCAAGAATAATATTACAAATCAGATTACATATTTCAAAGATACCTGTTAAATATTGCATATTTCTAAAATGACAATGATTTGTATTGTAGGAAGTTAGCACCCACCCTGCTCCTAGAAAAATGAAATATTCTAGTAAATATTTAAAAAGGCAGAATATTTCCTCTAAAAAGAGTAGAAACCCAGAAGCAGAATCTCACCCCCACCTTTGTTAATGGGTGGGCCATTAAGGCCTGGGCCAGAATACTTTACATAAGAAAGGTCTCCTGGTAAAGCTATAGCAATTGCCAAAAGCCCTTTTAAGGGCATAAATCATCCAGCAAGGGTCAACCAAGCCTGGAACTCAGGACAGCCTACAGAGTTGCCCCTCATGGGAGTCTGACAACCAATTAGAATACAAGCTCCAATTCAAATCTCAGCAGAGGTCATAAAACCCAGGCACTCTCAGCACCTCAGCCCTTTTTCTTGATCTTCTTCTTGAAGCATGTGATCATCTTTCTCTGGAGCTCCAGACCATGTGGTCCTGTTCACCATTAAACTTTCCAAGCAGCCTCCATGTTTCCAGTGTCTTTTTCCCCACTTGGAACTGAACCCAGAAGGATATTTCTTTCAACAGTATCATTTCAAGTAACTAAAATGTAAACATTTTTTAAAGTTTGTAGCAAGACCTTTAGAATAGACATTTTTCAATAAAATCTGAAGTTAATGCAAGTTGATCTCATATTGCAGAAATACATTTAAGATTCTTTGGACTACTGTGTGCACTCAAAGCTGTAAGGCTCAATTTTATATTTATTTTACTCTAATTTTTGCAACATATTGAATGTATGAACTACATTCTGTTTTAAATCTATTTGACAGAACAATGATATAGACACTGCAAAACATAAAACGAGTCATAGTACAAGATTTGTCTTTTTGGAACATTTAATAGGTGGAACGGTTCAATATTAAAAATTTAAGCATGGCCATGGCTGATTTTATTAATAAATATTACTTAGCATTATTTCAGAGCCAATAGAATTCTAATCTTTACCCAGACTAGAACTTATACCCCACATACCTGAGAAAAACTGAACAATTTCTTCCTTGCTACAACCAGATGGAAGTCCTCTACAATGATCAAACTCATCATTAGCAGTACCAGGGCTGTTAGGACCGGCTTGCTTCAGATTCCAATCCATTTCAAACTTGTTTGACCTGTAGACTGCAAGAGACACTTAGAATTAATGAATTCTGTAATCTGACGCAAAACAGTTAACACACAACAATCATATGGGCAATAGGAACATTTATATGCAAAAAAATACTCATGCATCTAAAATCCACCCAAAATAACTGATCAGTTACTATGTCAATTTAATTCAAACCTTCAACATATCTCTGTCCCATTGGTTTTCTGTCTTTTTTCAATGCAAATTTCAGGTCTTGTTCTGTTTCCAGTTCAACAAATGCTTCTCCATTTGGTCTTCCTCGTCTTGTTTAGATAAAATGGATCCCTGAATGTCCATTTAAAATTTTTCATTCTAAGAAAAAGTGAGATGATGAACACCCAAGACTTCTGGCAAAAGTCAAATGTATACAACAATGTTTAAGGCAATTATCCAAACTCATAACCATCACACTTTACTACTTCCCTAAAATAATGTCACCCAACATATCCCAAAGATGCTTTTTCAGGAGGCAACTGGACTTTGTTTTTTCTTTTGAAGATGTTTCATTTCTCATCCAAGAAGCTTCTTCAGCTCTGACAGGACCTTGGGGGAATGGAAGGATTTATATTCCTTGCAGACAGCTGGTCATTTGCATCCTTTTAGAACAGGGGTGTCACACTCACATAATCACAGCAGCATCACATGACATATCAGGACTTTCCCCTTCATTAAACCAGACAGGGGCATGGCCAGTGCATGATGCATCCACCCTCTGGGCCACGAGTTTAACAGCCCTGTTTTAGAGGGTCGTTGAAGCACTTGGAGATTTATTTGTGTCCTCAGGGTCAACTGAATAGTGCCTGAGAAAGCACCTTTGGGACAACCATTACCTGGATGTCTGAGAATCTCTACAGACTGTCACCCAACATAATGAAAGGGAATACTTCACATTTTACAGCTTCTGAAAAGGGAAACTCCATGAAAAACTCACACTCAGAAATATCTAGCTGCTGAAGGAAAAGGGAAGCTTAATGGTACCGTTTAGCCAGAAGAAGACAGAAAACTTACCACAGAAAAATCTTTGCACTTCATCTGCAGAGCAGGACCAGGGCAATCCCCGCACTTTTATGACATAATTCCCGACATAATCCTCAATGCCTTCAATGTTTGACATCTTTCTAGAAATGAGTGTGGTTTCAGTTTCACTTTCTGTTAGAGGTAAACAAAAACATATCCACATTGAATGGAGCAGAAATTTCAGAACTCCCCCTCCCCATCTTCCTGTTTGCCCTTCCTTGCTTTTCCAACATCTATCCCAAATACATATGGCAACCTAAATCACAGTCCAGGACACTGGAAACGGTTTGAAGTGTCATTTCACCTCTCCAAACACAGAAAGCCTGGCAGCTGTAGAAGTATGTGCTGCGTTCTTAGGAAATGGCAGCAAACTGCTTTCACCTCACGTATACAATTGAGGTGAAAACCGGGTTTGAACTATTGGACACTTTTTTTTTAATTACATTTATATGCCGCCCTTCTCCGAAGACTCAGGGCGGCTTACAATTTTTTGGGATACAACCCAGTGTGCTCAGCAATAGCCTTCATTCCATTGTATATGCCTGCTTATTACTAAGCGGCATTTTTACAAAGTCAGCTTATTGCCCCCAACAATCTTGGGTCCTCAATTTACCTACCCCGAGAGGATGGAAGGCTGAGTCAACCTTGAGCCTGGTGGGATTCAAGCCTACAATAATTGTAGGCAGCTGGAGCTTAAGTGCAGGCATTTTATTGTAGCATATACTCATTCCTGCAATCATCATCGTTCCCACTGCGTGCAGCCTGCCAGACAGGGAAAAACCATTCCCGCAGCTCTGAGGGCAAAGCCGCTTGGAGGGGGGCCAAAAAGCCCTAGTAATAAGCAGGCATATACAATAGAATGAAGGCTATTGCTGAGCACATTGGGTGTGCTCCAAAGATTGTAAGCCGCCCTGAGTCTCCAGAGAAGGGCGGCATATAAATGTGAATTAAAAAAAAAAAGCTGGTCATGTTTTTATCCTACTCCTGAAACTCAGATTTTGTCCTCTCCGCTGCTCAGTCAAAAAACACACACATCCATGATCTTTCATCAAAGCTGTATTTAGACTTTTTTTTCTTTTTATCTCATTAGGTCAGGGGACTTGAAACTTGACAGCTTTAATACTTGTGGACTTCAACTCCCAGAATTCCTCCTCCAGTCTTGTTAGCTCAGGAATTCTGGACGTTGAAGTCCACAAGTCTTAAAGCTGTCAAGTTTCAAGACCCTTGCATTAGGTCAGCCCCAATTGTAAAAATAGGCAACTAGGTTCACATAGAACTGAAGATACGACTGGATCCACGAAAGCATATACAAACATTTTAGATTTGCAGGTGCCGTTTACACTGCGCACAAAAGGCAGAAGAGCACTTTTATCCCGTATTTAAGTAGACTCCAGATTAAATGTACTCAGAAATTACACAGGACGGGGAAAAACAAAGCTACACTTCGAGAAATGGGCAGCGACTTGAAGCTTAGTCCAATGTGAATCTAAGATCCGATGACCGGTAGACGTCATAAAGCAGGAACAGAAAGCAAAATGTGATCGGTACCAAAATAAAAGAGGAGGGTTTGGCTGCGCCGTCTTGGATTGGCTGAGTAGAAGCGGGATTTTTGAACGGAGAATCATTGCAGTTCCCTTGAGTCAAGCGAAATGCTAAAACGATACTCGGAAGCTATGAAGTGGTTAGTTAAATCAAGCCACCGCTGCCGGGAAAAGCTCGGTTTCGACTGCCGGAGTTACTCACCACCACCACCACCACCTCTGACATCTGCCCCCCGCCACTCACCGGGCGTCCGCACAGCTGTTCTCCACCTCTATAAGTGACTCGTTGCCCCACTTGTGACATCAGATTAAATAACCCTCCCCACGTCTGTCCTCTGCAGCCAACCAATCGCCTGCTTACAAAGGCATTATTCCCCTCCCCTTTTAAATCCCAGGGTCTTTGCATTCGCCTCCTGGAATACAAGAGTAATCAAACAAGAAGGATGGCAAATAGTTTGGCTTCACGAGGCCGCTACGACGACTCTAGGAAGCTCTCTGGAGAGGGAAGGAAATTTGATTTATTTCCAAAATGCTGCCGTGTAAACAAACATTTTGGGGATGAAACCCGGAACATTTGTCACAGTTCATATTTTTCTTGATATATTCAAAAAATATTCTTGTCCGTGCTGTCCTATCTTGTACTCTGGTGCACACCTTTAGTCTGCTTCTTCAGATTAGCTTGTAAATACAGTACTTTCTTCACTCAGGCTTAAAAAGGTCCAGAGTAGATCCATCTAGATCCCCATTGCTACATTTTTCTTGCATTTTTCCAATATACTATTCCAAACATGGAAAAGAGATATGTGCTACCATTTTCAAAAAAGAGGAGGGAAACAGACCTAGGAAACTACAGACCAATCAGCCTGAAATCAATATGTGGGAAGATCCTGGAAAAAGATGATCAACAGATCTGTGAATACCTACTAGCAAGCAAAGTTACAGTATAAGCAGCTTGCCACCTGGGAAATTTGCAGATGAAGCATTGCTGTCTGTTTCTTCTTGCTTAGAAAAGTAGAAATTAGAAAGCACAAGTTTTCCAGAGAAAGCTGCTCTTACCATCAACTCCAATTTATTCAACCCAAAGGCAGATGGATGGAGTGAATCCAATATCTCATACTTGGCAAAATTCCAGCATGATGCCATACAAGACTAATCCATTTTTTTTATCATGCTAAAGCCTTTGTAGTAGTTTTCCTGCAACAGAGTAATTACAGTAAATCTCTGCAATTTCCTCTGTTCGCTAGGTATAGCATAGGGTTGGTTAATATTTTGCCTTTGCTTTATTTTATTCTGATTTTATTTTTCATTAGGAATTAGCTTCCATATTATGCATGTTTCTCAACCCCTCCAACATACCTCTACTAATGCTAATGATACTTGAGTATTCCTAGCTTTGGGTCAGAACCACAGTATCGTACTCTAGAGCATGAGTGTCAAACTCATGGTATCACATTGGCATCATGTGATGTTTTGCGATGTTTTTCCCCTTTGCAAAGCTGGGGTGGGCATGGCCCATGCATGATGCATCCGGCCTGGTCAAACTGGGCTACCAGTTTGACACCCCTACATATAGAGCCTAATTTGAGATTATTTCAGGTATCTACATTTCCAGGATACAAATGTGATCAAGATATCAGATTTTTCAATTTGTCAATCATTCATCTACAACCCCAAGAAAAGTTAGGTGTCTGTGATTTGTTTATCCATAATTAATTTAACCGCAGTGTACTCAATTATCCAAATTTAATAATTCACAAAATCAACAGAATCATAAACAGGCTGATCATTTACAAAATGCTCATCTTAAATGCATTTGTTTACATAACAATATAAATCACTGTCAGACAGCTTTTTTCAATTAAACATGTAATGATCAACAAAATATTGGAAATTTTAAAAACTGCACAAGAGCCCAACACTGAAAATACAAATATTACAGAACAGAAAATAGGAGATACACACATACATATACATATAGTTATACATACAGTGTATACACACAATGAGAATGCACCTAAAGAGACATCTGCATTTGTATATATGTTACTATGCTTGGTTACAGTACACAAAAGCACACCTCTACAGTACATGATGTTGATGATGAACCTCAGCACCTTGAGTTAAAAGAATCAGGTCACAGATAATAAGATCCAGGGAAGCCACTGGCTGTAAGGGTGGATAATGCCAGTTTACATGGACAAATGGAGGCCATAATTTGGTGTGATCAAGTTATCTATGTACAATCACATAACTAGCTAGCTGCAGTGCAGAGTGAAATAAGCAGGACACTGCTGCATTTTCTTCCAGACCGCTGCTCTAATTGCATTGCTGTCTGATAGCAGATACCAGATTCTTAGGAAGATAAAGGTGACAGTCACACAACAGTGTGGGGATTCAATAACCAGTCATTTCAGTGTCCAAAGATGTCTGACCACATACGTGGCGTTTATTACTTTTATACCATTTTCACAAGCAGAAAAGAACAGCATAGATACAGCATAGATACAGCATTGGGATTGGAGAATAGATCCATATGGGTGAAACCCTTCAATCACATTGGCATAACCCCTCAACCAATCTTTGAGACTAGTGGTGATGTTAGTAAATGATATCACCTGTACACCTGGAAAATCAGAGACGTCCCATCCCCATCCCAACAGATAAGAGGATGAATAGAAGATGAGCTCGTGGGATAACAAAAGAGGCCCCCTCCACCAGGCTGCAGTGTGCTGCCAGCTTCTAGTGTCATCCAGGGAAACTCAGTGGCTACCACACAACAGAATAGCTGACTTCTAGCAGTGGCCCATGAAGCAGTTTGCTAGGTGACACTGCCAGCCGCTGCTGTTAGTCTACTGTAGACCATGGGAAATTCCCATTCATACATATCTGCTAGGAAATAAGAGTAGAAACAGTTGAATTGGTTGTCAGGTTCCAATTAATGTACCCATTGCAAACAGAACTCCGAGGCAATCCATTTCCTCAAATAACAGGTTCATTCAGATACATCATCTTGGCACAAACTGGTGGAAAGTCAGTACTGAAGATTCCCATGCTTTCCACCTCATTAAAAGTTTTTCATTTCCCCAAAACAATATATCACATTGTCCAATTGGGATAATGGCTGGATGCTTGGTGACTTCTCTCCTCCTCCTCTGGCCAGCCAGTGTTGGAATGTATCTGACTCATAAGATAGCTATATTGTTTTGGCTGAAAACTCCATCCACCTCTACTCTCCTCCTTCAACTCCAAACTATGTCACCCTGAATCCATGTGAGGATTACCCATGATAGAAACAAAATCCCCACCAAAAAGGGACCAGCCACAGCCAGCTCAGATTCAGGCTTGACATCAGTATCCTAGAAGTCATGCTGGAGAGTTGCTTCTGGGCCAGGTACAGCAACAAAGACTATCCAAGAAGCAATTGCTGCTGATTGTGAGTCTATCCATAATCAGAATTAAATATAAAAGCAGGGTTTCCTCGCTCCCCTATACCTCAATGAGTCAAAACACATTAAACACAATCAAAGCCATTACAAAATTATTTTTTGCAAGATTGTATTAAGTGTCTGGATGTCAGTGCTTCAGAAATACAATTATTTTAGGTCTTATATCTAAACTGTTTATTAAGCTCGAAGCATCAGCACCTTGTTATTTGACTTTTTCATATTTGAATGCCAAGTAGTAGTATCCAGCTTTTTTTCTACTAAGTGTAGCCGTGCTGTGGTCTCTGTCAGCATATCCATAAGCAGTTCAAGCTGCAGCTTCAAGTAATTGTTCTCTTCCAGTAAGGATTTGTTTGTTTTCTTCAAGGCCTTGTTGGGTGATTCCTTATCTGGAGAGGGGAATAACTGTAATAAGGGCATCTGTTGAGAGATATTCTCATTTTGCCACTCACCATTGTGGAAGACAAATTTTGCTTTGTTCAGCTGAGCACATGGATTGGTATAGTCCATTCCAAGTTCAGCTTGTCGGGTTTTGTAGTCCAATAAATAGAAGGTGGATAATGAAGATGCTTGGCGAAGTGTTGGCCTTCTTGGATAGAATCTACGAGAAAAATGATCAGCCCAGTAATCACGCACATCCTGTAGAATGTTAGAAATGGTTTCCATGACAAGGAGAATTAGAGACGTAGGATACCAGTAAGAAATCTAGAGAAGAAAGTTCTGGAATAGAAAACCAACATGTCCACAGTTAAAGCGAGGACTGGGATATTATATAGATTAATTAGATCAGAAATGAAGTTGGCTAGATGTATAAATTCATAATTTCTTTATTTAAAATGCTGCTTACCAGTTCCTATAGTGGTTTATAAATTTAGAAGCATACAATATATAGCACAGTATTACATTTTTAAAAGTCAGTCAGATTCATCAATCAAGCCATCCATTTTTAAAAGCCCAGGTAAAAAGAAAAAAATGCATGCTGAAATCAGGGATGGTATAAAAAGGAAATATATCATCTAAAAACAAGTCAGGAAGGAATATATATCTTCTTAAACTATACTGTAGATGCTAAGCAAGCATTCCTAAAATGTGACCTTCCCAATGATATTAAATTGCATCTCCCAACACTCCTCAATATTGGCCAGATCTGTTGGAAGTGGTTTAACCATGCATTCATTTGCTATTGGTGGAGAAGATTCGGATTAGATAAGCAGTTGTGTATGTTCAGTTTGCTGCCAGATGATATGAACAGCCAATTTCAAAGCCTTCTTCTTATTGCCCTTGTTGGGTTGGAAAGTCTCTAAATAATCAATAAAATTAAAACTGTCTTCTGACAGCCTTTCCATCATAGAACTAGTTTCTGATCTTAGTAAACATTCTGTTTGAAAGAATGGTGGAAATAACTTCTGCAAGCTTCTCTGGGAACAGTTTCATAATGGGGATGCCAAACCAAGGAGAAGTATACCCCAGATAAAATGTCACCTTATCTCACACTGTTCAAAAACTATCAAAAGGCCACTCATGATCTGACAGGATTGTGTATAAAAATAGTCTTCACATTATTGAAATAAGGATCCCTCATAGTAATATATCTATCTATATATATATAAGGTAATGTTTTCATTGTGATCATCCTCATTTAATTTTGGATGAAATGACAACATGTTGGGATTTGAGGCAAGAGCCTTTTCTATCGTCATACCCACCCTTTGGAATATCATTTCCCCAGTTTAATATCATTTGCTTAACTTATATTCTTCCTTGTCCAAGCTCTATTTGAATGTAATAGCAGCATGACAATAATCTAATTATACCATGATTGTTTCAGCAAATCATAGGATATTGAAACATGAAAAAGAGTAGACCTATAACAGGTATACCTTTGGTGTCCTTCAGATCTGTTGAATTATAGCTTAAGAAGGGTCATGATGATGGAAATTCTGGGAGTTATAGTCCACATCTGCATTAGGGTAGAGAAAATTGTCCTGGTCAATAGTTTCTAAATGAGAGAAAGAAAAATGAGTTTGCCCTGGATGTGTAGGCCATTAGTCTCAATATTCCAGAAACCTAATTGTTTGCTTGATTCTTCTCTTCTTTCCCTTTCTCCAGTATTTTAAGGTTTAAATCCTAACATTAACTCTTGGTCTTGGTGATCCTTTGCACAAGTAGAAGAATAGATCATCTTTCTCGAAGAGTTGCCTCACAAGGAACTTGATATATCACACTGCTATCACAATGAATGGTAATATAGTTAAATGGGCCCTCCCTTCCCCCATTGTTGTGGACTTTGGAAGAAAGCATATGGAGACAGATTGTAGACACTACTAGCCATTAAAGCAGGCAAAATGTTCTTCCTGTTCTCAGAAAGCTATGCTCACCAGATAGTATTTTGTTGTAGCTATTCAAGTTCTTGTTTCAGCTAAAACGTCAGGCATGAACAGGTTTGCCAGTAGAGATAAACTATTCCTAAGTGTATTCACATACGTATATACACTCTCACTGAAATTATGCCTCACATCATATTGTTAACTTACCTAATGTCACCATGTGACTTGCAATGTCTCACAATTGCTGTTCCTGTTTTATCCAATCATATTTTTGTATGCAATAAATACTTAAGTGAAGATGGTTTTGTTTTATGACTGTCAAATGACACTTCAATGTTTAGCTGGTTACATTAATTGGTATTAATTAACCCGCTACAGTTAGTATTGTGCAAGTTGATATAAGTTTCATGTATCAAGTACACATACCAAATGGCCGATTAACAAACAACATGTTTATAAGTTAAGCAATTTTACCTCCTATTTCAGCTTCTTCCCCCCCCAAAAAACTATTTTTATTGAGACTTTTGAAGTCATTGATATAAACTGAACTTTAATGTACTACATTAATACAATTTCCTGGTTTCACACAGCACATTGTGCAAAATTAAACAATACATTTTAGCCAAGTATATTAGATGATGCAAGTCTTACAGTACAGTAGTAACTTTTATACAGGTACCACTGTTAAAAATATGTTGATAATTCACTGTTCTTAATTGCAGTACAGGAATGACAATTATACTGAAACTTAAATATGTATAAAATAAGCACAGTGACTATTTGCAAATTCTGCTAATGATTGCACAATCCTGAGTAGTTTATCTAGGCTTTCAAATAGAAAAGGGGCCTAATTCAACTGCCATTTGTAAATTGCTAATTCTGAAATATATAATTAGGAAGTATACTTGTGAAATAAAGATACAAATTTTGCCTGTTAACGCTATTAAAATTGTTTTTGGCAGTAAGACAAGTCTAGCAAGTTGAAAAATAATCAAATATCACTTTGCAGTACATAATAAGAGATAAATTTGTTTTGAAGTCTGGTGACATACCCAGACATATTTATGTAGGCTTTTGGCAACAATTCAGAGTGGTTTTCCATTGCTTTATTTCATACTTTTCTTTTTAACAGACAGTACTCGACTTCTCATATTCTCATCCAAATAACTAGATAATGTTTAGCTTTCTAGTTTAAGTGCTGCCATCTAGCAGATCATAAGACATAATGCAGTACCAAATATGTAAAACCAGAATGCCCAGTGAAATAAAGACACTGCATTGGGCTGTCAAAAGAAAAAATAGATTAATTATTATTAATCCAGTTTAGAATATTATGAACAAAAATATACAATAAAAAGTAACATCCCATCTACCGAGATAACATGTCAATTCATTTTTCTATTCTGCATTTTATTTAACATTTTGCATAACATCTGTAGTTATATAACATAACCATATAGTTATGTAGTATCATAACATCTGTAGTTACAAAAAACTTTGACAGACCCCTCACATCCCGGACATAAACTGTTTCAACTCCTTCCCTCAAAATGATGCTATAGAGCACTGCACACCAGAACTAGACACCAGAACAGTTTTTTCCCGAAAGCCATCACTCTGCTAAACAAATATTCCCTCAACACTGTTCAACTATTACAAAGTCTGCACTACTATTATTGTTAATCTTCTCATCACTCCTTATCACCCATCCCCTCCCACTTGTGATTGTAGGACTGTAACTTTGTCGCTTGTATCCTTACGATTTATATTGACTGTTTCTTAGTATTTGATTGCTGATTGTACCCTATGACTATCATTAAGTGTTGTACGTTATGATTCTTGATTCTTAATGAATGTATCTTTTCTTTTATGTATACTGACAGTATTTACACCAAGACAAATTCTTTGTGTGTCCAATCACACTTGGCCAATGAAGTATTCTATTCTATTCTATTCTATTCTATTCTATTCTATTCAGGTTAATGCTGGCCCACCTGAAAATCATCACGGATCCGCTGCTAGATCCCTTGCAATTTGCTTACTGTGCAAACAGATCAGCAGATGATGCTGTTAACATGGCACTGCATTACATCTTACAAGATTTTGAATCCCCAAGGACCTATACAAAGGTTCTTTTTGTAGATTTTAGCTTGGTATTCAATATCATCATTCCAGAAATTCTTCTCACCAAAGAGACTCACCTATCTGTACTGGAACACACTTGTACATGGATTATAAGCTTTCTATCTATTAGAAATTTAAGCCTGTCTAAGTAAGACACATACAGGGTCTATAATATTACGGAAATTTAGAAAATATTAAAAGGAAGCATATATAAAAATCTAAGACTCTAAAAGAAGGATAGGAGCATTAGTTAGGTGTAGGGGGGAGCATAAAGGGGAAGACTATATCAAATTAAATACAGTTTAATTTAATAATACATGAACTGTTTATGCACAGGTTATCATTCAATAAATTTTGAACATTGCAGCACAGAATCTGACATTATATGTTGTAGCAGTGTTGGTATCTGAAACTAGTAGGGAGATGTAGGATTATCCTATACGCCATGACTATATATGAAGTAATTATACTGCAAAACCATTTCTGAAGGGTTGGGAAGCATCTTTATAGGCTGAAAAAGCTAATTCTATATCTTTAACCAAAAAGCAACTTTCCTCATACGGAATTGCAACATACTGCATTAGACTGAAATAATGGAAAACATCATCAGTCTAGAGATATAAATCAAATTATTTCAGGAAAGCCTCTAAGCAGCTCATAGTTGTGGACTGTGCTATAATTTATGAGTCTGCTAATTCCTTATTACCCATGAGAATTGGAACACCTCTCATATAGCTATGTCATGCTGCAAGAGCATGACTAAAACCAGATTTATCTAAGGAACTATTTGTATTCATATCTGGACCATGAGGCCCTTAAGACAGTCACCTATGCTTTGGTCACCTTCTAATTGAACAATTGCAATGCATTCTACCTTTGAAAATCACTCAAAAGCTGCACCAGGACCAATTATGGACCAGCCACGACATGCCCTTGTTGCACTTGTTCTGTGAGATGTGCTGTTGCCAACAAGCTTCCAGATGCAATTCAAGCTGCTGATTATTACATATAAAGCATATGTGGCATAAACCCTGGTTTCCTAAGGGACTACCCATTGTTTCTACTCAATCAACATGAACTGAGAGAGTTGGGCATACTCCAGGTCCCATTATCCCCAGGCCTTGGGTTAGTGGGAGGGGTCTTTGCCAATTTTCTTTTTTTTAAAGTATTGTTATTTTTTCCAGACTTTTGGATAATATAGTAATTTTGTTTTTACTGTATTTTTATTTTTGTAGTATGTAAGCACCCAGTCATGGGCTCTGGGCTTACATCTCGTAAATAAAATGTAAAACTACATAACAAGACTATTCTGCCCTCTTCTGTGAAGCGTTCCATGTTTTCTAAAAGAACATTGAGAGCTCTCCTTTTTTAAAATCCTTTTCTAAGTATATGTCTATCTGTGATTATGATGATTTTGGTACTCTTAATGGAGTGACCACATATTTTCTCCAGGATGATGTTTTCAACTTATTCCTTCAGATTTTCCAACGACATACCCTTCCTTCATCGCTGTAACTGAGTTCATCCATTTGACTGTTAGTCGTCCTGTTTTTCCTTCTTTCTTACCTCATAACTGTGTCAAAAATATTTAATTTGAGCCTGTCTAAGTAATGTCTAACTGCAGGGGGTAAAGTTATACAGTAGATGAAATAATAAAGAAGGACTCCGCTTGCGGGTTGAAACTAAAAGTAACCGACTCTAAGGAGCTTCCTGTCACTTTAAGAATGAATCGGAACTCTTCATTCAAACATCTTCTCTGACCGACTGCCAATCCGTGGCCACTTCCTCTCTCATAACCCTCCAATGGAAGTGCTCCACGAAGGTAGCGTCGTGGGGACATCGCTTCAGAAGAGACCAAAGTTAAGTGACAGCGCGGGCTGACCAATGGAATCCAAGAGCGACCCTATGGGCGGGGTTTCCGTGCCCCTCTGAATCAATGGGGTAAGGAGTTTCTCAGCGTTAGAGGCGGGGCTTGCATTAGGGGAGAGAAGAGGCGAGTGGGTAGCGGCGGCAGGGCTCTGAAAGTGACCACGTGATAAAAGGCATTTGGGGCGGCTGGAGTTCTTTGCTCGGTGGGAGCGCGGGTAAGGTGAGTTAGGGTTCGCCCATCTCTGGACAGGAGTCTTCCTCGCAGGGCCTTGGGCTCCTACTTGCTTCTCTGTCATGTGCGGGGAGGGGGTGGGCTGGGACTTGCAGCGGCCAGGGCGGGCGTCTTGGCTGAGGGAGGGCGACGGGTGGAAAAAGAGCCCGCCGGTGGCGAGTCGAGAACTCTTGAAAGGATTCCGAGACTTGGGGGGGGGGTCTGAGAACGGGTGCGAGGGCCTAAGGCCTCTTTGCTCCTGTGAGGCCTAAGCGGAGGAATTGAATGAGGAGAGTCATCCCTGTCACTTCTCTCTTTTTCTTCTTCTTTTCGTTCGACCCAGAAGGAACGGAGGGGCTATGGGTGCGGAGCTCAGGCCTCCTTGGGTGGGAAGGTCCCCTTCAGTCCTCGGGCCTGTGGGGCCGGTGTGAACTGCTGGTGAGGACCACATGCGTGTAAATGACTTAGCATTTGCAGTCGTGGGTGTGTTACGACTTGCCGCCGTTAAGGGAGAGGGGGTGTCTCTGCAGGCCGAAGGACCCCGTAAAACGCTTTGGGCAGAGAGGGAACCCTAAAGTGTAGGGAGGAGATCCGGACACGGATAGCCGTAATGTGTAGGTAACATTCCCTGGAGGGGGAAAGCCCTCCAGAGCCGTTGGAGTCTGAAAATACGCGTGACTTTATACGGAAGTTTGCTCTGTCATGAGGTGAAAAGGAGATTGAGTGAATTTGGCCCAAGGCGTGCGCAGTGAACGGGAGCATTTGAGGGAGAGAAAGGGAAAACGGATATTGTATTTTCATGGTATCTTTTATTGTGACTATTGTGAAAATTGTATAATGTTGCGTTATTTTAGTACTGATATCAAGATCTGCATCAAAAGTGGGTTCTCTGCCTGTGCAGCTCTGAGAAAAGTGGAAAGAAATACGTATTTTTCCCTATTTGATGTGAATTGGCCTTTTGCCAGTTAGGACTTAATACATAAATATATAATTTTCAGAAAATATGGGTAAATTAAAATTTGGATTTGTGTTCCAGAGAATCTAGAGGGCACCAGGGTGAGAAAAGCTGATCTAGATTAAGTCCATGTGAACTGAAAAACCAATATGATTCTGCGGGTTGAAGGTTAACTTGTGAGTGCAGGATGGTGTAATGAGCTAACAAACCTTGAACTTCAAAAGGATAATGGTCCCAAGAATGAGGAAATACCTCTGTGTATTTGGAAGTAGTAGCTTGTTTAAAATCTGCAAGTCAGGTATATAGCCTTCCATAATTAATTTGTCATTTTCCTTGTGTTTGTCTCAAGTTATAAACACATTTTTACATCAAAAGTGATGTTTGAGTGCTGTAAAACTCTTACAGAAATAAATGGAATGTTACTGAATTGGAAATGACAATTCAGTATATATGGACATATCTATGTATTGTCTTAAATGTGATTGGCAGTTTAATTTGGCAAAAGATTTTATAATTACTGTACTGGGTATCGTGTTTCAAAATTACAGTATAGCATACAGACATTCCTGTTCATGTTGAAAAAAAATTGTTCATATTTCATCATGATTTAATGTAATCTTTAATTTTATTACATGAATAAATGATTTTTAAAAACAGGCTATCATGATGTGTATATATGTCAGTCAAATATTTAAAACAAGTATTTTACTTGTTTTACAAGTATTATGAATACAGATAAATGTGTGTGCTAGCAGGTGTTTGGTCCCTTGACTAGGTAAAAATGCCATACTTATATATGTTTTTAATAGGTGGAGTTTGTACTTCGTTGTACCCTGCTCAGAATCCATGACATGTAAATATTTTTTAAAATGCTGTATGTAGCAAAATGAACATTTTGTTTATTGGTTAAAGGCACAACTTGGGGGGGGGGACATTTAAGTCTTTGAACATCTACATTTTTTAAAACAGAATTTTCAGGTACTTGTATTTAGTAAACATTTAATCACTAAATATTTTTAATACAAATGAAAGGTTACAAAGTAACAAAATACAGTAAGTGAAAGGACTTTTGCATTCCCTCAATCTGTTATTTAGAACAACAGCTCTTGATCATATCAAAAGTTATTATGGCTAAGCTATTGCTTGCTTCCTTGGCAGCCCCAGGAAAGTGCTGTCTGTGTCTGCAGAGATAAAGGCAATCTTCAGAAGAGTTGCATGAGTTTTCCAAAGGATATAGATATTTTAATGTTTAAGAAGAAAGACTTTTTATGCTAATGGGATCTGCAAAGCAGTTTTTTAAATGACCTAATACGTGATATTTGGTAACTTGCTCACTTGTTTGGGTAGTAGTGTTTGAATGTACTGGTAGCTAGATAATAGGACTGTGCAACACTTCAGATTGGAAGGCACAAAACTGCTTTTGAAGATACGGATATCAATGTAGTATTTCTTTCCAGCCGCTTAAATTAAGACTTGGAGTCACAGGAGAAAGATGGGCTGTTATTAAAGAGTTCCACATAGGCATTATGTTCAAGCCTCTGCACAAATTAATGCATCCTTTAGTGTTCTAGTCCAAAGTGCAGCATAACTGTGCTAAATATAGACAATATGCCAAGGGATCCTCATCAAATCTAATTTTACTTTAATTGTTTACCTTCTGGATTTCAATAACAAATGTGATCTTAAAAGTGGAAAATGTTTAATTATTTGAATATGCTAATACAACAGTGTAATCCTTTATTTTTTTAAAGAAATCCTCATTTTCACCCCTTTAAAACAGTATAAATTTCTAGTATTGCAATTTACAGCTGGTTCTCAGGTTACAAGGACAGTTGGAACAGCAATCTGCCACTAAGTGATACAGTTGTAAAGATAACATCAAATGATTGCATTGCTTAGTGATAACAGTCCCAGTTACCATTGTAACCATAGGACTGCATGGATCATTAAGCGGAAAGAGGCTGGAGTCCCAGGCAAGGAGTGCAGGATGTGTGTAGGTGCTGCAGGCTTTTACCATGGGTGAGTGCTGGTGGGTGCTATGGAACGCAGGAGAGCCATGGGCAGAAGTTGCTGTAGGCAGGGTGTGCTATGGAATATAAGGTCCCTGGGATGTTTTAGGGGGCTACTTCAGGAGTGACTTGTAATCTTCCCATCTGGTGTCCCCATTGGATTTGTGGTAAGTCAGCAGGGAAGGTTACAAATGGCAATCATGTGCCAGGGGATACTGCTACTGTTGTGTGATTTATTTGCCAAGTACCCCAATCACATGACCACAGGGATCTACGATGGCTGAAACTTTGAGGAGCAGTCATAAGCTACACTCATTCAGTGCCGTCATCACTTGAACACTCATTGAACAAATGTTTGTAATCTAAGGGACTACCTGTATGTGAAAGACAGTAATCAACTCAATTTCAATAAGAGTTCTTACTGTTTTTCAGTCATGCCGAAGTTTCTACTCTCCTGTTTACTCACACTATCCATAACACATTACTCCTAACATTAAACATTTTCATAATATTTCTGCAAGTATTCTCAAAATAGGCAGTTGCTTTGATCTTTTCAGTAGCTTTGATCTGTTAACATTTAACACTAATAATTAGGTGATAATTTGAAAAAAAATTTATCTGCTTGGTAAAATTTTATTTACAAGTTGCTAAAAGGAGCATTTATTACATATTTTCTAAAGAATGGTTTGTATGGTTTCTCTAAAGCAGGGATGTCAAACTCACTTCACAGTGGCATCACATGACGTATCTGGACTTTTTTCTCCTTCGCTAAACTGGGTGGGGGCGAGGCCACCATGTGACGCACCCGGCCTGTGGCCTGTGAGTTTGACACCCCTGCTCTAAAGGAAGAAGATTAATAGTTTAGAAGACAAAAATGGCAATAACAATGTAAAACTAAGCACCTTTTTACATTTTATTCATTTAAAAAAATTAAAAATGGCAGATAAAAGAAAAAGTGAGAAATGGTGTAATGTATGGAAAAAATGAGTAAATAAACAAAGCTTACAGTTACTATAAAATTTAAAATTTTGACAGAAAAGATGACATTGCTGAACAGCTGGAGCTTCTCTTTGTATGCATATAATTGATAACTTTTTTGAACCCAGCAATGTTTGTACATAAATTATATTAAGATTTAAAGTATAGTAGGCAATTGACTAATGTATAACATCTGTTGCTGTATATTTTCAATCCTTCATATCTAGTTTTCCTAAATTATGTTACCTTCCTTAAACAAATTTAAGATAAGAAGGTAGAATTTTCTGAAAAGATTGAATACTATAAATGTATCTTTCCAACAATTGTTAACCTCCTAGTATATTAGGAAAACATCCATGAAAGTATGAAAGCCATGTTTCCTATATTTCTTACAATCAAATGTTGTTATCAATCCTTGTCTACAAAGAACGGGTACCACGGCATACAAGGTAAAATACCAGCAGCATACCTAATTTAGTGTGTGATTTTTTTGTTATAATAATCATTAAAGCAATTTACTGTATCCAGGCCATGGTGCATGCCTTGTATTTGTAAAGGTTGGGTTTAGGATTAAGTAAATCAAGCAAAAGGTCATAGTCTTGGCAGTCGTACTGCGTTTTATTGATAAATTTAACACTCTCTTCTCTCTTTGTCATAGATCATGAAGCGAAAGTGCTTGCTATTTGCATTATTGCTAATAGCTGGAACATCCAGTCTCCTGGCACATGACAGTCATGATCACGATCACGATCATGATGATGAAGATGTAATAGATATAGAAGATGACTTGGATAATGGTGCTGAAGAAGTAGAAGAATTAAAGCATGAAACCAGTACTCCTCCATTACCTAAGGTTTGATTAAATATTTTTCCAGTTTAAAAAATCAGCAAAAGTTACAAAAAAGAAAACCCAGCTTTGTCTTGTAAAATTGGAAATAAGCTTGCATTTTTTAGCATTTTATATAAGATTTCATGAAGGATTACAAAACAGCATGCATAATTTGAGGATTTTCCATGCAATCAAATCATACAACATTGGGTGCCCTCACAGGATGTTGTACAAGTTCTTATGTGAGATTGCATTATAGCATCTATTCTTAAAAAGATCTCTAATGTCTATTTTCAAACCAAAGGAACATCAGTGTTCCATTATCATTCAAAAGAGAGAACTCTCCTTCTGAATCATACGTTTAAAGATTAAAGTATGTGGTGTGTGTGTGTGTGTGTGTATTAATTTAAATTATTCAGAATATCATCTAATATTGAATTTCTGTCTTCAGGTTACCTATACAGCCCCAGTACCAACAGGAGAAGTTTATTTTGCCGAAAATTTTGATAAAGGAACTTTAGAAGGGTAAGCATTCATCTAACTAAAAAGTACTAGTAGATATACATCAGGAAAACTTGAATTAAAATATGTTTTTAAACATTTTTAAGAGTCAATCAATTCATAAATCAAACAGATGAAATCAGTGCAACTAAAATACCTGACATAGAGTACATCTGATAACAGTTGAAAAAATGGATCATACAGAAAGAAGAAAAATACATTTAAACATTTATGAAGAAATGACTTGTTGAATAATATCTTAGTGAAGAGTGACTTTCCAGAGAGAACATTCCAGTCCAGTTACTAAAAAGAAAATGGCTCTTATGCATACCTACCAAACTTTTGTCATTATTTGCATAAATAATTTGGTAAATTACTTCTTTAATTATAGGAGATTATAGTAACTTGAGTTGAAGTTTGGCAGTATACATTTACTATATTTTGAAATGTATCAATTGCAATGGCATGAGACCAGAGTGTAATCTATTCTGCCATAACATCTGCCTTCTTAATTATTTAAGTTTAATTTTTTTAATTTTTTAGATTTGTTCTTAATTGTTTTATTGTGTACCACCCAAATCAAAGTTGTGAGATGACTAGCTATATAAAATTGAAAAATAAATTCTCCTTTCTCTACAATGCCTTCATATAAACTTTCTAAAAATATTTTAGGTGGTTTCTTTCTAAAGCCAAGAAGGATGATACGGATGATGAGATTGCCAAATATGATGGTTTGTATGAGATCCTACTCTTCATTTAGAAAGTTTTATTGCAATGTGTTTCTTGTACAGAAATAGTATTTTATTAGAGTGGATTATTCAGTTATATAAGGCTCAGTTTGCAATCTGTGCAGCTCAGATACACATTTATTTCCTTAGTGTAAGCTAAATCAGAGTTCTGTTAGAGCATTTAAACCTAGTCTAGATGTTTATTAGAAAATCTATTTGGCCAATTACCAAAGTATTTGTTTATGTACTTTTTTGAGGTAGTTTTTCCCTCTAGTAAGACTATTCTTGTCCCACATTTTATATAAAATTATACTAAAAGTGATGGTTATTGCATTCAGAAAAAATGATTCCATGAAAGTAGAATACAAGCATAATTTTTCACAAGTATCCAGATTAATAATTCCAACAAAATCATCATGTGACTTTACAAAAAGCAGTTATGAACAGATAAGTATGCCTTGTTCTTACATAAATGTATTGATATTCAGTAACTTCTAATAATACAAAAACCATAATTTATCAAAGAAAAAGCTACTGTCTGCAAAAGGTATTGCTGGTAAGGTCTTCTGAAGGAAAAGAGGAGCATTCAGTGCAAGCACATGATAACTGAAGAGTTTGAAAAATGTGTTTGACATATCTCCATATTTGATATGGAAACAAAAGAGCAAAGTTGTGTTGTTTCTGTCTTGTTTCTATAGGCAAATGGGAAGTACAGGAAATGAAGGATACTAAACTTCCTGGGGATAAAGGACTTGTGTTGATTTCACGGGCCAAACATCATGCAATTTCAGCCAAACTTAATAAGCCTTTTATCTTTGACACCAAGCCTCTCATTGTACAGTAAGTATGTTTTGCTGTCTTTTTCACTGAATCACCAGTACATCACCAATGTATCAACAATAAGAGCTCACAATGTAATTTAGAGCCACGTTGGTCTAGTGGTTAAGGCACCAGGCTAGAAACCAGGAGACTCTGAGTTCTAGTCCCACCTTAGACATGCAAACTAACAGGATGACTTTGGACCAGTCATACTCAACCTAACACGCCTCAGAGCTATTGCTGTGGGGAAAATAGGAGGAGAAATAGGGTAAGATATGTTTGCCACCTTGAGTTATTTATAAAAATAATAAAGGCGGGATTTTAAAAAACTTAAATAAATTAGTTTTTCATTCTTGGTATATGCATATTATGCTATTTTATATGATAGAATTGGAAATTGGGAGGGGGAGAGAGGGGGAGAGAGTAAATGTAATTTTTTTGGAGAGATACCTAGGAAGGAATTGAGAGGAGGGAAGAACTCAGACAACAATTTAAGCTTTGATGGTCAAATGTTAATGTAGTGGCGTGTGAAATCATTTCTAATAGGATTTTAAAAAACAAAACAAAAAAACTCAACTTTAACCTCTTACGTTGCAAACTTAGGTATGAAGTCAACTTCCAAAATGGAATTGAATGTGGTGGTGCATATGTGAAACTGCTTACCAAATCTAATGATTTAAACTTGGTGAGTATTGTTAATCTTCTAATTTTGAGATTTTAATGTTTATTTGTTTGGATTATGCTCTTGCAAATCATCTTATTACTTTAACAAGATGATTGCATGTTAAGTTTACTGAACACTTAAGTACTGTTTATCATAAATCCCATTATTTGAATGATATTCAGGTTACATATGCAATTTTTGTGAAAATTGCTAAGAAATGAAAACTATTGTTCATTAGTTGGAATATCATTCTTTTTTTATTTGGGCACTTGTGGCTTCTCTCCCCCCCTTTGTATTGATTTTAATCTGTTAGCTGAGAGACAGTTGGTAGGCTCAATTAAACTTATAATTAGGTGTGCAGTAAAGTGTAAAATGAAAGCTTTGTTAAAAGTTAATTTATATTTTGAAGGTTTTCCTATCTATATCTTTCATAGGACCAATTCCATGATAAGACTCCATACACAATCATGTTTGGTCCAGACAAGTGTGGTGAAGATTACAAGTTACACTTCATTTTCCGCCATAAGAATCCAAAGACTGGCCAATATGAGGAGAAACATGCCAAACGCCCTGAGGCAGTTTTAAAGAATTTTTTTACTGATAAGAAGACACATCTTTATACGCTTGGTAAAGCAGATACATATTTGGATACTTTTGTGGGTAAAATTGTAATATAGTAATTATTGAAGGCAAGAGGGAGCACTTTCAAAAACTATGGTATAGTGAATAAAAAGAAAGTGACCTTGATGAAAAATACAAAAAATGTTACTTATGAAAAAAGGAATGAAACTATTTTAATGACTGAGAAACTCAGGCAAAGACCTCTCTGATTCACGGGCATATAAGAAGTATAACACAGTCAGACTTACACAGTTCTGTTATGGCTCATCTCAATAAAGCTAGTTTTTGCCTTCATGGGGAGTTGATTTCCTGCTTTGGTTTATCAGTGGGCCTAACATGGACTATATTGTAGAGAATAATTTTTTTTATATTCCCATGATTTTTACAAAGAACTCTATTTGGCAGAACTGGTTTTTGATGTGGAGAACTGGGGATTCTAATAGATTACAGGTGGTTCTCGATTTACCACAATTAAGCCCAACATTTCCATTGCTAAGCAAGGCAGTTGTTAAGTGAGTTTTGCACAGTTCTTAGCAAACCATTTTATGACCTTTTTTCCACAGTTGTTAAGCAAATCACTGCAATTATTAAGTGAATCATGTGGTCATTAAGCAAATCTGGCTTCCCACATTGACTTTGCTTGTTGGAAACTGGTTGGAAAAGTTAAAATGATGATCACATGACCGGGGGACAGTGCAGCTGTCATAAATACATGCCAGTTGCCAAGTGCCCAAATTTAATCATGCCATCATGGGGATGTTGCAATGGTCATAAATGTGAAAACTGATCATAACTCAGTTTTAACTTTTAACAGTCACTGAACAACTTGTAAGTCAAGGACTATCTATACATGGTTTCCATTAAATTTTTGACTAGTCTGGGAAACCAAAATATTGCTTGCTTGAATTTGGGTGAAGTATTTTTTAACGCTGCATTCCGTTTGTTATAAAGATCTCTTCACAATGCCATATAAATAGGAAGACAGTAGACCAAAAGATAATGGTAGAATTTTTTGGAGCTCATTTTATCTTTATATTTCTGGATTTTCATCATAGTCTTGAATCCCGACAACAGCTTTGAAGTTTTGATTGATCAAACTGTTGTAAACAGTGGGAATCTATTATCTGATATGACCCCTCCTGTGAATCCTCCACGTGAGATAGAGGACCCAGATGATCAGAAGCCAGAAGATTGGGATGAGAGAGCTATGATTCCAGATCCAGATGCTGTTAAACCAGATGATTGGTGAGTACTTGTTGACGACCCTTCTAAAGTGGGCATCTATCTGATTTTGATTATAAACGGATGAAAGAAGGTGGGACTGGAGCTCATATTTTTTTAGCATAATCTCATCTATAATACCTTTGTTCTGTATATATTATATTATGGAATGGGAGGCAATCCCACTGTGTACTAATTGATAGACCTGCTTAATGGTTTCATTAGTGAGATGCACTGAGCCCAGCTTTATCCTGCAATCTGGGAAAGACATGGAGTTTTGGTAGGATAAGAATGTTACGGTTGTGATTTTACATTTTAGCATGAATTTTGTCATCAGCACTGTTGTGTTTTCCCTTTGTTCAGGGCATTAGCAAGCAAGCTGAATTTTTTTCAGAAATGTTCTTAGATATATATATATTGCCTTGTAGTCCTTGCTGTAGTGAAAGTAAAGGGAGTAAAAATACTGAGTGTTGAAGCTAAGGAGTCCTATCAATTCAATAACCTACTACATTTTTTAAAATTTAAATTTATATGGCTACTAATTGGAAGCAAATAACCGTGGACAGGTCACAAGACAAAATGATAAAAACAAATACAAATGTAAACAAACATTGTAAACATGGAATTCAAAATCAAGCTATGATAGTTATTTTCAGTCGTAGACTTATATGAGGCTCTAGGTTTTTACAGCTTTCAAGAAGGTCAACAATGTCAAGGCCATCCAATCTCTAGGATGAGCCTGTTCCACAGAGGAGCTGCATGTTGTCATCTTGTTGCTACAAGATGACACTGTATCACTGAGGGAATCTGGAACATAACCACTCTTCCTAGTATGGGTGGGATCACAGAAATAATGGAAAATAAAGTCCCATGTCTGGTAGGGATTTAGAAGTGATAATCAGCCCTTTGAAATGTAGCTGGAAATCTATTGGAAGCTAGTGTGGCTTGCATGGTAGAGGTGCTAGTTTGCCAAACCTCAGTGCAACCTGAACTGCATTTTGGACCAGTTGAAGCTTCTGAGTCTTTTAAAGGGTAGCCCTATATAAATATTGCTAATAATCCAGGCAGGAAGTGTTGTAAGGCATGAATGATAAGGTGAGCCTGCTGATCCTCAGTTGCATGTGAGATAGATCTGTGCAAAGGCTGTCCTAGCCACAGCTTTAATTTACTCCTTGAACAATAGTTACAGATTTAGGAAGTTCCCCAGATTGCACACCAGATCTATATGTGGGAGTGCTACCACTGGAATGGCTACGGAAACGGCCCCAAAACACAGAGACACATTCAGTTTTACTAGAGTTGAGACACATCTATTCAGGAATATCCAATCCACAAGCACCTTTAAATCCTTGTACATCATCACTTGTACAGGTACCTCTTGAGGCCACAAATGGAACTAGCAATTCAATAAATAAACAAAGCAGGCACTATCTGAAACTGCAACTGTTCTTAGGATGATACTTCAACTTTCCTTTGCTTTACAGTCCTGTGAAAGTTTGTAATTGTGAGGGTTGGTTGCAGTTATTTTTTCATCACTGTTGAGTTGCAAACATTTGCTAAAGTAACTACAGCTCTTGGCAGAGTTACGGTGTACAACTGGGATATTGCCAGCACACTATTCTAGCTTTTCTCTGTAGCAAACGTAGTTGACATTTCAAAGGCACACTAAGGACATGCACATAGAATTCTAGCTGCTCTTCAGTTAACCATTCAATGGCCATTCAAAATTATGATACTTAACATCAGTTCTCAAACTTCTAGTTGTCCCAGCAGCCCTGCAATCCTATGATCATGATTTGGGCATTTGGCAACCAGCTTGCACTTAATAATAATTGCAGCATTGTACATCATGCAACCTTCCCTGCTGGCTTGCCAGAAGCAAATTCAATAGGAAGCTGGGAAGTCATTCTTGTAAGTTGCTTGTATTCTGATAGCTTTTTCCCTCTATGGCACCCACAATATCCATCAACTTGAGGTGGTCACTTGCACACATATTCTCCCATGGACAGCAGCTACCCATACTCCATCCATGTCTCAGCAGCCACTTGACACACTTTTCCCCACCATGCAGCAGCCACCTCCAACCTTCTTCATCACTCACTCGCATACTCTTCCCTATCTGGCAACAATCAACCCCACTACATTCTTGTGTTCCTCAACAGCCAGTCCTATATCTAGAAACACCCACTCCAGGGCTTGTGCAAGAGGGTATATCAGACACTCACACACCCTTTCCCACCTAACAGCATCCACCCCTGCTATGCTCTCATGGGACCTTGAGAATAATATGTACATTTGCAGCAGCCATTGCACTTTACCACACCTTCGTAATCACATGTTCATACTCCTTTGGCTGGCTGTGCCATGTCAGGCCATACTTTGACAGCGACCTGCACATTCTCATGCATACTCACCCACCTAACAGCAGTCACTTACTGTCTTGCTTGTAAGCAATTTGTAAGCCACCTGGGACTTGAAAGTTCCTGTCAGCTTCCCCCTTGGCTTGGCCTGTTGGAACCTGGTTTGCTAGAAATTAGGAAGTCCTTGTTTAACAATGGCAACAGGGAGTGCCAGGATTGCTGTCACTAAAGAATGTAGTCATAATGTGACATTGTGCTTTACGACTACATCATTTAGCCACTGAGGTTAAAGTTAACAATTCCAATTGCTATTGCTAAGTGAGGACTACCTATTGATGAGAAAGAGATTGCAAGTGAGTAAAGAAACACATGATGGGGAATACCTTCAGAGGAAGGTGTTAACACTGGCTGTTTGCCTAGTGTGCTCTCTACTGCCTCTTAATCAGTTCCACAGGGAACATAGCCTTCCCTGTGGAACTGATTAAGGTCTGGTCACTTTCACATAGTTGCACAAGCTACCAGATTTTACAGGTAGTTCTCACTCATAAACTAACTGGAATTGGCAACTCCCTTGTTAAGTGAAAGTGTCACTAAATAAGAAGTCACATGACCACAACCATTTTCTGATTAGAAAAAGATAAGACTAGTCAGTTTGACACCTTCAGTTTTTATTTGCCTCCTAATCATTTTCCCACTCTTTGGAATGCAGGAGTGCCTGCTTACCAACTTGTACACATCGAAAGCAATATGATCACACTGGCAGCCAAGTCTGACCGTAGCAAGCATGCTATGTAAATGGCTTAAAATACATTCGTGATCCCTCTCCACTCATTGCTCTACAAGGTGCGTGGTTGACGCAAGTGATTTCTCTAATCGGTCTTTTCCTGCTGGTGGCGCAATTGCATTGCTTTCTGTGTGTAGAAAAGCAAATAGCTTACTCTTTCAATTCGTTTCTCTCCAATCTCTTCTTTGCAAGGGATAAAAAAACCAGGCAGGTACAGGACAGCATGTACTGCTACTAATAATCACATGACTGAGGGACACTGAGAAGGCTGCAAGTGATTGTAAATAGCCATCAGATTAATTTTCAGCACATTATAACTTCAAACTGTTACTGAACAAATGATCAGTAAATGAGGACTAATTTAGTTAGGACAACTAATTAATATTGAAAAAGCTAGCATTTTGGTTTTAAACCATAACAAACAAATGATACATTAAATTGTAAATAAAATAACATAATTTTTATTTAATTTCTATAGGGATGAGGATGCTCCTGCTAAAATTCCAGATGAAGATGCTGTGAAGCCAGAAGGTTGGTTGGATGATGAGCCAGAATATGTAGCTGATCCTGATGCAGAAAAACCAGAGGATTGGTAAGTTAATACTGGTCTCACAATATATTTAGCTTTAGGCTATGGTCCTAAATATACTCGTGCAGTGGTCATAATTGTGAGGACCAGTCATAAGTCACTTTTAGTGCTGTTGTAACTTTGAACAGTCACTAAATGAATGGCTGTAAGTTAAGGACTACATGTACACACAAGTTTATAAGAAAATTGAAGAGTAACAAGTGTGGTGTTTTGAAATAGCCAAATCAAAGTCAACAAATGTCAGAAATTTTGTTCCATGTTGGAGCAATTTACCAGATCAAAACTAGTACATAACAAAGTGAGTGACTGATCACCAATTACTGGAAGAGTTCTGTTGTAGTCGCTGCAGTTAAAGCTGATTTGCAAACAGTTACTAAACAGTGTAACGGAGTTGGAAGGGACCTTTGAGGCTATTTAGTCCAATCCTCTCAAGTAGGAGACAACTATTTTTTCATACTCAACATATTATGGATGATTTAGTTTGTGAAATAAATCAAGCAAACACCTAAGTTACTTGTTAACATGTTTTCTCTATTTCAATAGGAGCCATGAGGTTCTGGTAATAGTAGCAAAGATACACAAGACTGAAAAGGGCAAATGCTTTCTCATAGCATAGGTCGTTATGAATTGAATTTCAACTGTATATCATAGCACAAAGTTTCTCTTTGATCATGTGTCAGTAAATGGAAGCAGTCCGTATAGTACTAGTAAATTATTTTACATGATAATTTTTCAGTGATCATGTGTCAATAAATGGAAGCAGTCCATATAGTACTAGTAAATTATTTTACATGATAATTTTTCAGTGATTATGTATATTATGCTAACCTAAATAAAATTCTAATATTTCAACACTGTAATTTATACTATATTTTTATATTGAATTAATCTCTATAACTTTAATTGCTATTGATTGTGTCTCTCACATGCACATACTCTGCATTTATGAGAAAGAAACAGTCCTAAAGCCAGAGATTCATGTTTCAGGGATGAAGATATGGATGGAGAGTGGGAGGCACCCCAAATTGCAAATCCTAAATGTGAATCAGCTCCTGGCTGTGGTACCTGGCAACGACCCACAATTGACAATCCAAACTATAAAGGCAAATGGAAGCCTACTATGATTGACAACCCCAACTATCAGGTATATTATTTTAAAAATCTGTTAAGGAATGTTTATTATTGAAATCAATGTTAAATTACGTATATTGTCAGGTCATTATGCAGAACTAAATTATAACACTTTTTGAAATACAGTTGGGTGATTATAGAGAGTAAGCTTGTGAATTTACATTTACATCAGCCCTGGGCATTGTATAGTCCACAGGCCACATCCAGCCCTTTGTCTATCTGTATCTGGCCTGCAGTGATGCCACGGGCCACAATAGCAGCCCTCTTCATTTGGCCCTCCATAACAGTCCGAGTTCGCCCCTTCAGAAAATTTTACATGAAAAAGCAGAAATAGTCTTGTGGCACCTAAAAAGTTACTATAGCATAAATTTACGTGACTTTCAGTGCGTGAAAGTCTGCTCTCGGATGTTAGTATGTTTATTCACATAGTTTGGAAGGTGCGAGGTCATAGGGAAGGGAATGGAAGGAATATACCGTATTTTTCGCACTATAAGTGGGTGGAAATGTCTGTGCATCTTATAGAGAGAACATTGAGGGGGGGGAGGTTAGTGCAAGAGTTGTGTTCTCCGCTGCTGTCATTCGCTGCTGCGGAATGCTGGAGCCTTCGCTGCCAAGCAGCTTATCAGCATTGGATTGGCCTCCCGGAATACTGCCAATCAGCTGTTCTAGGCGGCGGGGATCGCTGCCGTTTGCTGATCAGCGGCGATAAGCAGCTGCAGTGGCAATCCCTGCTGCCTAGAACAGCTGATCAGCAGTATTCCAGGAGGCTGATCCAACCCCTATCAGTTGCTCGGCAGTAAAGCTCCAGCATTCCTTGGCAGCGGCAGCAGCTCAGCTCATTTGACCGGTGGTGGGCACAACGGAGTAGAGCCCTGATGAGCCACGTGTTGGGGCTGCAATAACCTATTGAAACTGGCCAGCCTGTTTGCTGCAAGGATGCAAGCCAGATGAATACCGGATGGATGCTGGGATTCAGAGGCAGATTTCTTTTTTTTTTTCTTGTTTTCCTCTAAAGCTAATGTGCGTCTTATGGTCCGATGCATCTTATAGTGCAAAAAATACGGTAATCAGGGACCATTCTGTTGTTGAATGTATGCATAAAAAGTAATTTGTTTACAAGCAACTAGGTGACAACATAATCGGCATACCAATGGTGAGATTATTCACAAGGCTAGAAACCAGGAAGACTTGAGTTCTAGTCCACCCTTAGGCATGAAAACTGGCTGGATGACTTAGGGCCAGTTCCTCTCTCTCAGCCCAACTAACACCACAGGTTTCTTGTGAGGAAAGTAGCAGAAAAGTGTATTGGGTATTTTCACTGCATTGACTTAAAAAAATAAGTGGAATAAAACAAAAATCTAATCTAAAATGAAGCCATTGTCTCACAATGGAAGAATGGATGGAAAAAGCGATGGGAGTTGGCAAAGATGGCAAAACAAACTACTTTATTTAAAGAAAATAATTTGTCCAGTTTTGTTTCTACTTTAAAACTGTTTCTGGACTTTATGCCTAAAACAGAAAAAAAATGAAACTTTGTTTCTGAGTTTTGTTGATTAGATTAATTTGTTACAGAAATTCCTAGTTAATTCCTTAACTAAATATGTAAAGCAAAATTTTCAGACTAACTATTTTAAATTCTACTGCATCGAAAAAAGTTAGAAGTCATTGCTTTTTCCTCCCTTTTACCTTGCATTCTTTTCCCTTTTTTTCCTTCCCCTGTTCTCTTACTACCTTTGTTTCTATTTGTATTTGTATAATACATTCCCATACAAAAAATAAAATAAGGTGTTGTCTCCATTGAAATCCAGATGTAACTTCTCAATGAGTTTTAATTAATAGACTATAAAGGGCCACAAAATTGTGAGGCTGCAGAGAATAATTTTAAGTACCTCTATAGAAGCTGCCTTATATGGCAGTAGACTATAACATATATTTTGTCAATGTCTGCTCAGGCAATGTCTCCCCCAAGATCACCACAGTGTTTTTACAGCCTTCTTCATAATATTTTAATTGGATATTAAGATTTCTATTAATCTGTTCCATTCAGGAATGTTTGAAATGTTAATTAAAATGTCTGAGTAATTAAAACCTATAGAATTAATTCAGTGATATCTGTGCATTATTTAGGGCATCTGGAAGCAGAGGAAGATTCCAAACCCAGACTTCTTTGAAGACTTACAGCCATTCAAAATGACTCCCTTTAATGCTGTGGGACTTGAATTGTGGTCTATGACTTCAGATATATTCTTTGATAATTTCATCATCTGTACTGAGCGAGCAGTAGCAGATGATTGGGGTAATGATGGATGGGGCCTGAAGAAGGCAGCTGATGGTGCTGCTGAGGTGAGAAAGAAAAGTTTAATTTTTTTCTAATAGTGCAGCATAAAATAGAATTCAGAAATTCTTATTTTTTCTTTTCAATTAAACAGATTGATTTGTATTTTCTCTTTGAGGAAAGAAACAAAACTTCTATTTGTGGCAAATAGAAGCACAGTATTCAGTTTATTCATGATGTTAGTCGGGTGTTGTTAGTTGGAGTGTGCTAACTCATTTTCATTTTTCTTTATTTTTTAATAACTAGGTTAAGTAACTTTGCCATTTTTAAAAGATTTGTAGCCTTAGATATAGTACTAGTTTAATACCAGATATTAGGATCAAAAGTATTTTCTCCAGGGGTGACAACCGGTTCTATGGGCATGGCTTAGGTGGTGGGCGTGGCTTGGTGGTCATGTGACCTGGTGGGCGTGGCTTGGTGGTCATGTTATTGGCTGGGTGTGGCCAACTCAATATCACTCACATTGAAGCACGCATCTCCTCGCTTGGCCTCTCATGACTGTGGGGATGCTGCAACAGTCGTAAGTATGAAAAATAGTCATAAGTCACTTTTTTCAGTGCCCTTGTAACTTTGAATGGTCACTCCACACAAGCCAAGTACCAGCAAAGGAGGGGGAAAAACCTCCAGAGACATTCCTGAGACAGGAAGTCTAGTCCTGCCAAGAATGTAATAAGGGTTAATGGAGAGGCAGTTTCTGTAAGCAACACCAGAATGTTTCCTTCCTGCCTTCCTTACAGGATTAGGCCAGTAATTTCTTCTAACAACCGGCTCTCCAAACTGCTTAGAATGTTAACAACCGATTAGGTGTGAACTGGTAGAATCCCACCCCTGACTTTCTCCAAACTTAAGGCAGAAGAAAGCTGTATCCTATCAGGTGAAAGCTGCTAGTCTATTGGCCAATTGATTCAACTGGCTGTGAAAAACTATTGTTAGCAGTAGCTTTACAGATCTTCAGATCTGATTTCTTCAGCCAGGGTGCTCTAGCATTCTTTTCATTAAGTAATTTCAAGAAACTCTAAATGGTTAGGTAACTCTCAGATATGCACTCTTAATCTTCTTGGAAAACCCTTACATTGCTCTCATAGAATATATTACAACAGTGCTTAAACTGTTGCAGTAATTAATATTTGGAAATGTTAGTAGTTAAGAGATTTAGAAATTACCTTAATCATCTTAAATATTTAATACACTTTAAAACTGCATAAATAGGGTTAGGGTTCTATATATAAATAATTTATATGACTTAAAGTAACTTAATGTCACTTAAAGATTTGAGTACTGTGCTATAAAAATTGTAAGTGTGTGTTAATAATTTGACAGACTTATATGTCTGGCAACTATATTGTTTACTATACCAAATGCATGTGCATATATTTAGATTTAAATTTATCTTCTAGCCTGGTGTTGTGACTCAAATGATGGCTGCTGCTGAAGAACGTCCCTGGCTTTGGATAGTATATATCTTGACAGTGGCTCTGCCTGTTTTTCTCGTCATTCTTTTCTGCTGCTCTGGAAAGGTGTGTATGGATGTAGTTGATTTTAAACATTTTGTTTGATAAATTGAGAAAGAAAACAGACCATTTTAGGAGAGCTGAACTTGAAAACCCTTTCAACATCTTATTTCAGACAAAACAACCAAGTGCTGCAGAGTACAAAAAGACAGATGCTCCTCAACCAGATGTAAATGAAGAAGAGAAGTTGGAGGAGAAAGAAAAAGAAGAGGAGGAGGAAGAAGAAGAGGAAGAGGAAGAATCAAATGAAAAAAAACCCGGTAAGTAAAAGTGTCCCAAGCTTGGAAATGACTAACAGTGTTTTGGAAAATTGCCCATCTTCAAAAATATATCTTGATTTCTGAGAAAGGGAAGATGAATGTTGCAGTACAGTGAAAGCTCAATTTTAATATATCAGTTGGGGGAGAAGGTATTGATTATTCACAGTTGTCTGTTACATCATCCATGGTATTGTTATTGCCCATATTCACATAAATGAGATAAAATTATATAAAGACATCAGGAATTTTGTCTGCTGCATTGAGGTCTGCAAAACTGACACTTCTGTTGTAAAAAAAAAATTAATACCTTGTAAAACTTTCTTTAGAAGAGAAGGCCATGAATGATGGAAATACAGAAAATGTGAGCCAAGAGGAGGAAGCAGAAGAGGAAGAAGAAGAGGTACAGATGGAAGAGGAAGAGGAAAGCAGAGACATTACAGAGGCAAGTATTTAATTACATAAACTTTGTATGAGACAAATGAAATATTATGCCATTAGTATATTTAATAAGTCTATCTTACAACACATTGCCTCCTAAATCTTACAACTTTTCCATGGGAATCAATAGAGAACAAAAAGTATGCTATAATGAAACAGTAAATATTGATGTACTAACATCACATGTTGGGATGCAAATTTGTTGAGGCAAATGAGCATTTGTTATTTTCCCCCCCAACACTGTGTCTAGCTGCAGGGTTTGAGTCCGTATATGCATTATAAATATACTCAACTGCTTGGTATCCAATTCTACAAAATTCTGAAAGCCAACAAAGCCATTATTATTTTTTTAATTGAATTTAGCTGCTTGTTTGTCAAATGATTCTGGGTAGCTTACAAAGAACTAAAAACAAACCATTACAAAGAGAAAAATATGAAAGAATGCAGCACATACACCAACCCTCCCCATATGCCCCCCCCCTATTGTGTGTAAAATGCAGCTTCATATTATTGGATAGTTTTATCCAATAAAACCTTTGCCAATGCCTGAGGGAAAACGCAAGTTGGGAACTCAGGTGGTGGGAGGATATTCTTCAAAGAGCAAGTTCAGCAGAGAAGGCAGGTCTCCTTGGGTCTTACAAGATGACATAGGCTGGCTGGCTTGCTGGCTTGCTTATTTACTTACTTATTATACTAATTTCTGTAATTTGCAGACGATCGTGGATTAAATGTTATCTCTGTTCTAAAGTTAATAATTCTAAAAGAAAATATAGAAACAAACAGCAGAAAAAGACCCAGTGGTCCATCGAGTCTGCCCTTTGATTTTTGGGTTGTTTGTTTTTGTTTTAACTTATTTATTGTTTTTTATTATTTTTATTTTTGTTGGATGATAGACATATGTTTATCTCAGACATGTTTAAAATCAGTTACTGAAGATTGACCCACTACCTCCTCTGGAAGTTGGTTATAAGCTTCCACTACACTTTCTGTGTAGCAATACTTTCTAACATTATTTTTGAACTTCCCTCCTGTCAGTTTGAGATTATGCCTCTGTGTTCTTGATTTTTCCTTAATATTGAAAATATTGTATTCTAGAACCTTATTCATACCCTTAATATATTTAAATATTTCAATCATCTCTTCCCCTTTCCGTTCTGTCCTTCAGGCTGTACATGTTAAGTACCTGCAATCTGTTTTGATAACATTTTGTCCCTCAGACTTTGCACTATTTTTATTGTCCATCTCTGGACTTGTTCGATCTTCTATCTTTTTCTAAGTTAGGTCTCCAGAACTGGACACAATATTCCAAATGGGGACTGACTAAAGCCTTATATAGTAGGATTAGGGTCTCCTTCTTCATTCTGGTGATCCTCTTAACAATACATCCCAGAATTTTGTTTGCCTTTACAGTTGTCTGGCCACACTGTTTACTCATTTTTCAGACATTTATAAGTACACCTAAATGTTTTTCTTGTGTTGTTCTAACACTGTACCCCAATACTACACTCTGCTAGAGGATTCTTTTTCCCCAAGTTAATGATTTTATCTTTAGAAACACTGAGCTAGAGTTTCCACATTTTTTATTATCAATTTTCCAGTAATGCCAAATCATTTTCCATGTACCGAATACCTCCAAGAATATCAATTCTATTACACAACGTCATGTCATCAGCAAAAAAAACCCAAACTTGCCAAGCAGTCCTTTACTTATAAACATGTTGAACAGAATAAGACCTAGGACTGAGCCTTGTGGCACACTCTGCGTGACTGGTTTCTGTTCAGACAGTGCCCCATTGGCAATCATACACCGGGACCTAATCTGAGTGAACTTCCTATCCAGTGAACCACCCAGTGGTTAAGCTGTAACCTGTACAACTTTTTAATGAGCTCGTTATATGAAGTTGTAGCAAATCACTGTAGTAATTCAACTTTGTTACCTTTCCTAACTTTTAACTTCCTGCTAATCTTCACAAAATTTTATTTATAGCAACTTTTTCCAGTTAGTAATATTTCAAAATGAAGTTACTTATAACTGTACAAATTATTAGAAGATTATTCTAACATTGAACACTTATCAAGTGCAATCTGATATATTCACGGAGTTCATTCCCATATGAGCATATTTGATATTTTTTGAAGTATACATTGTTGACACTAATGTCAAAGGTTAAAAATATTAAATCTTAAAGTTTTGTAATGCCATTTACAAAAATAACCCTGAACTTGATTTTTCTGTTATCCTGTATACTAGAGTTGAAACATTTTTATTGTTTTAATATTGAAAGAAATAAGTATGTGGGATAATAGTTAAATTTGATTGACAGCTAAAAAGTCAGGTTTAGGGTTTTAAGAAGTAGCTTGTCTCTATTCAGTAGTGCTAAAAAAACAAAGCAAACAACATTTACTGATGTACATTACTCTGGAGATCTCAATAAATTACCTTTGAAAATATCTGCTTATTACTTTTAAAACTAAATATCTGAATGTAGCTGGATTATTTATATGTTCTTTTATGTTTGCAGGAGGAAGAAACTGTGAATAGCTCTCCCAGAAATAGAAAACCAAGAAGAGAATGAAATATCCTAAAAACTTAATCTGATGAATTTTTCTGATATGGTTTTGGGAGAGGACCATGGATACCTTTTTGCTGAAAATCAAAAATCTTCAAAATTCACCATCCATAGGTTCCTGTCAAATACTCTGCAGTGAAAAGTGTTTAGCAGTCAAATATTTGCAATTGTGTTTCTAAATAATATTCCTGTAGAAAAAGAACGCGTTAACACAACCCGGCTATGAATTTCTGGAATGTTACAAAAACTAACATTTTTATTTTGTTTTTAGATAGATGATAGAATTACCAGTCTCAAAACTTTTGGCTTAAATTAATGTATTAATCTATCAATGGGAGTGAAGAGCAACCCTTAAGAAAAATACAAGATGTAAAGTTTTTATAAGTTTTTTCTTTCTTACAAAGATGGAAATTCTTATACAACTCTTATTTCTCATAGTATGATCATGTTAAATGTAGGATAAAGTTAAAATCCATTTGAAGCAATCTTCAAGTGCTCAAACTTTCTTATTGATGAAAAACATGTGGCCATGAAATACTCAGATTGTTCACAGATAGAGCTCAGTTAAAACAGTGTTTGCACTAGTCTGAATTTAGGAGCAAATTTTAGTGAGACTGGATTGCCTTGTTCGTTTAGATTTTGAACTTTTTCTCAATTTGGAATTTGCTTTCAGTTTTTGTGTTTCCCCCCTCACCCAGTTTTTTAATGTCCTTCTGTTGCTTCTCCTGTACTGTTTTTTCAGACACAGCTTAGCTGCTAGAGAATACACTTGTTTAGCTCACTGTTAAAATTGTGTTTCTTCTTCTGAGAAGGTAGCACTACTTATTTCTGGGTCCAAACATTGTGAAACAGGACAGTGTTGCTAACCTTCTTATTGTTGCCATCTTATGTACACTTATGCACAGGATAAAAGGCACAGGCAAGCTGATCTTTCAAGTTTTATTTGTGCTGAAAGCAAATGTCAGTATTTGTGGCTGAGGAATAAGCATGTGAAAACTTGGCATATGTGACATTGAATCTCTGCTCTTCATGTATCAAAATGTTGTGAATCTAGGGGGTTCCAGATGAATAAATTTTTAAAAAATACGTTGCATTGAGTATCTAGCTATTTGGAAATCTTATGTAGAATACAGAGTGTACTTAAGAATAGCATAATCCTCTATATTATATTGCAGTGCATGATGGAGGAAAGCGAAGAAGAAATATTTTGCCACCTGTTCTCCTTTATTTAAATATATGGCACTGAATTAAAACACTCCCAGTTTCTACTTGGTGGGTAAGAATTTTTCAGAGTGACTAAGATTTTATACTTTTGTTCAGATATAATTATATACATAGCTTTTTCAAAACAAGACTAAAAATTGTCTTGCAGATTATTTTGCAGAACCCTCAGTTCTGTTATCTTTCCAAAACAGCAGAATTATCCTCATTTGAAGCTACAGTGCTTGCAGCCTTTGACTTGTATTCCAGCATCATTCCTTGCACATCTATAGTAGTTGTGCAGGAGTTTTTATTTTTCTCCTTGTGTCCTTTATAAAGAGAGCTTTATAAACTCTGCATCCATTCCACTGGTAGATTCAATTAATACAATCAGTGGCTTGCTTCCATAGTTTGTTGTCTAGTCAGGATGTTTAAATGAAATTATTCCCCCTAGTTCCTTCTATTTTTTTCTACATCATTGAATTGCAGTGGCTATTTAATACTAGTACTAATTTTAATGTGCTTGGGTTAAATGTTTTTTGATCAACGTCTTCACTTTTTGTGAAACATATATTCCTTTCTCCAGGATACTGGGAAGAATGAATCTGAACTCGTAAGACCTCTTCAGAATACTCCTCTGTTTGCATGTCTTTTTTCATGTTAGTGAAAATGTACTTTTTTAAATGCCCAGTGTAACCTGTGAAGCCTTATTAAGACTACTTAGTACTGGGAGAAGATTGTCATCTGCTATTTAAGAATAATAAAGCAAAAAATTAATATAAAAAGTCATTTGTAATTTCCAAGTACTTTGGGATTCTGAATTGGTAACTTAATGGATGATTTTTAAAAAAAAACTATGGAAAACCATTCCGATGTAGGAAATATTTTTACACTGACATAGTTGAACTTTTTGTTGGAAAGAAATAGACTTATAATAAATTTTTAGGAAATGTTCTAAAGAATTTTAGAATGAATAAGATATTTGACTACTTTTGTTTGGAAAAGAAAGTGCATTGTAGCCATTTCAAATCAGTCAAGTTCATATGCAACATATGAAGATACAGATGCTTTTAAAAAGATAAAAGATCTTAATGAAATGTGTGTTCTCTCTTAGGATACTTACCCCATTTCATATGGGGATGTTATGGTTGACAGGAGAGCTGAACATGATTAACCATAAATGGCAAAGGGTATCCTAGATCTCCATAATGTGGCCCCAACTCCCCTGTGACACTAAATATGGTGCTAAGAATACATTTCTTTGCACCTCTTTGCCTTCTCTATTATAATTTTCTAAATGCCAGTATTGTTTGATGCAGGGTTCAAGTGTTGGTAAACAAGATTGTGACTTAAGTCCTGACTGTTGTAAAAATCTGAAGATGCAGTATGCATATAAATATATTGGTTAAGTTATAAACAAATGTAAGCTTGATCAATAAAGAAACATAGATCACTATCTTTCTACTGTCTAGTCTGCAATATTTTTTTGGGTTGGCTTTCATAATCTAAAGACAGAAGAATTGATAGATCTTTCTTCAGAACTATTACTACTATGTTGTGGAAAAACTGAACAATAGCCAAATGCAAAGTAATTAAATTGTCTGCATTGCATTTTAAATGTCCTACTGAGAATATTTTGAATCAGGATTGTTTAAAAGGTATGAATAATACTATATTGAGGTACTGATTTCAGAGTGAGCATCCTGCTTTTAGAAATCTGAGCCTTCATGAAATGTGTTAATCTTTCTGAAGTGTTCAAAGTGCACAAGTTCATATCACTGTTTATAACCCTGTTCTAGTATAACATGCACAATTTCAATATGAAAATTGACCACCATAGAAAATATTTTAATTATTGATACATAGTTAATACACATTTGATTTACACAGCACATATTTCTAAGATATGAACCATTAATTATAGAAGAAATGGAATTGTTATGAGTAGCCTTTCTTACATTTCAAACTTTCTGCTACTAGTAATTATAAATTTGCTTCCTGGAGTATTTGTGACTTCAAAATTATGCTGTGATAGCTTGGCGCAAGTTTGTATGCCAAAATAATTCTATTTATTTGGAATATTTTTATGACATAAAATAGTCTTTATTGCAGAAATGTTATGAAATGTCCCAAGAATGTGGCCTTAAAACTTTCAAAAGTTGTTTGTGTGTTAAATGTGTAATATACTTCTTCTTAAGGTAACAAATACCAATCTGCTGGCAATAAATTGCTTCATTTGATCCAATAAATTGTTGGATTCATTCTTTTTCCAGCATTAGCTTTAAACACACAAATGTTCACCAAATATATTGTAACATAAATAACAAGTAATATGCTTAAACTATAAACAAGCTTAAAACTTATCAGCAATTTAAAAAACAAATTATAGATATGCTGGAAGTTACATAAATGTATGTAACCTGTTCAAGAGTTGATACTTCCACTAAGTATGTTTAAAATCTGGTCAATATCTGCAAATGCTTACACATTCCAAATACACATTTGGGCTTTTTTCTCCAAACATAAGAGTTTGCATTCTGACTTGATCAAATTCCTTGCTGGTAGCTGGTTTTTGAGGGTGTTGGGTGGTCTTGAGCTAGCGTCCATTGGTGTACTTGAGCCCTCTGAGCGGAACTGCACCATCAAGCAAGAGGAAAAGAAACCGTTTTGAGTGTTTTCGTGCTTTCCAATTAGAGGTGAAAACATTTCTCCTTTTCTCCAGTTAGCATTTATTTATGTTATCCCGTGGGTTAATCAAAGACTATTCTCAGCGCCCAGGATTGTTGAGAGTTGGGAGGCACTTAATTTATTATTGTTGGGGGAAAGTATTACTATATTACATAAACAGGAGATTAGTACCCGTAAAAATTTCTGGGTTTTAAGAGGACCCAGACTTAGGTTATTCTTTTACACTATGTTAATCGTTAGTCCGGCAAAGAAAACCTTTAAATCAGTGCATACTGAATACACGGAAGAATTTACTTAAAATGGCAGTTGTCCTTAATTTAAAGGAAAGGCTGGTGAGAATTCAAACTCTTGGTTCGGCCTTTATTGCTCATTTGCATATTTTCAATGTAACACTCAACTACCGTTCAGTATTTACTTTTATGTATTGCTACACTTAATGCCTAATACGTATGCGAGGGGCAGGCCTATAAGTTTCAGCCATCCCAGCACAAGCTGCATACGGGGACATTTGCTGTCAATCATAAAGTTCCGCCCCTTCTATTTTTCCGGAAAGGTCGTGGGGGGGAAAATGGAGAAAAACGGAAAGGGAAATCCCCTCCCCCAGCTTTTCCCCTCCCTTTTCTTTTCCGTTTTCATCTCCGATTGGCTCTTTGAGCAGTCTGTTAACGCCTACTGCCAGTGAGTGTGTGCGCCGTGACGTCTGCCACTACCTAGGAAAGTCCACCCGCTTCGGACTGGGCAGGCTTCCCAAGTGGGGGAGAAAAGGGGTAAAACAATTTCAAGATGGCGGCGGCTGAGGCGCGGATAACAATGGGAAATGGGAGGTTTGGGTGGCTCTGGGCCTGAGCTAGATTGGGGCAGGGGATCGAAATCGCCAGGCCTGCATCGGCAAGGTGGGCTCGGGCGGGTCGGGCGGCAGTGGGGCGCCCCCGCCTGGGAAAAGTAGTGGTGACGGCAGAAGAAGAGGGAGAATTGGGCTCCGAAGTGCCCGGTGTCCCTCGCCACCAGCTATGGCGGAGTGAAGAGCCGGCTGCTCCCAGTGCTCTGGTTTTTTCCGCTCGCGGCTCATGGTTTTGCCCCCTTGCCCCATGGCGGAGTTCGTGGTGTCGCAGCACAGCGCGGTGATGGAGCGGCTCCGCCGGCGCATCGAGCTTTGCCGGCGACATCACAGTGCCTGCGAGTCCCGCTACCAGGCCGTGTCCCCGGAGCGCCTGGAGCTGGAGCGCCAGCAGACCTTCGCCCTTCACCAGCGCTGCTTGCAGGCTAAGGCCAAGCGAGCGGGGAAGCACCGCCAGCCGCCCCTTCCTCCCCCCACTGCGCCACCTCCGACAACTCCTTCGCATCCGCCTTCCTCTGCTCCGGCCCCGGGGGCCGGGGGCTCTGCGTCTACCTCCACTTCTTCCGACAGGCCTGGAGTCAATGGCCTGGACGGTGACACCGCGGGCGGTGAACAGCAACAGCACGGCCGTAGCAGCGCTCTCATCGCGGTAAGATCCAGATGTCAGGGCCAGGGGTTTGTTTTAGCTCTCAGACACCCCATCCTCCCTTAAAATAAATGGTGTATTTGGAGTTAGGCGGGTTCTTGTTCGTCAAAATATTAGCATACTTTAGAAAAGTTGCGAAACTTTTACAGTGGAAAAGATTTACACTCCCGTGTCTATGGTTTTTTTCTTCATTTTAAATTTCAGAACTAGCAGTAACATTGTTCCCATCTTCCACTCTCTTACCCCTTTGTAGCGAAAGATAATTTAATCACTGTTTGTGCTTGTTTTACCTATGCATATTATCTCTTCACTTTGCTGCTTCAAGCAGTTTTAAAATGGCCCTTGAGATTTTTTTAGAACTTGAAAAATAAACGAAGTAGACATCTGTACTATTCTACTTATATAAAATTAAACTGAAGCAGATTTGTTTTATATAAAACTGCAAATGGGTGTATTTGCTTTATACATGAATGCAGCATAGGTAGATAACCTCTGTAAGAAGGCAATTGAATATATATAGTCAGAATTAAGGTGCTTGAAGCTCTGTTCATGGGTATTGTGGGATGCCTTTTTATGGAATCATAACAGCAAATAATGCATAATGGCTTTATTTTCTTCACTTAAGTTCAAATCTTTCCTCAAGGATCCCAAAGTGATTCACCTGGGAGTTATTATGGTTTATTTTTAGGACAATATGAACAGTAGATTTGCCTTAAATTGTATCTGCCCGAAGGCCACTCAGTGACAAAAGATTTGAACTTTTTTTTTAACTAGATAGGCTATAAAGTATGATTTATATTACTAGAATCTTTAGAATATAAATGGAAAACAAATGGAAAGTCTATGCAGGATTTTCAGGGAAATCTAGTTCCTTCTTATAGTGTTCCAAACAAATATTTCTATAATATTTTGTAGGAGTAATTGATAAGGCTGTTTATGCCTATTTTTCTCCCAAGCTAGGATTTAAAGATGTGTTTGAATTCTTCTGCATCAGCATATATTTATTAACTTTTTTTCTGGGTTGCTAGAGGAGCAGTGCTATATAATCCAAAACTATTAGGGAGGATTGGTTATCTACAGCAACAATACAATTTTATTGTTATCTCAGACAATATACTTGTTTATATTCCATTTTCATTTTGAACTATTTACCTTTGAGTTTGGTATACTAGAAATCTAGCAAATTCTGTGGTTTTTAAAAAATTATACAAGAACAAATTATAAGATAATTGTGTTTTAGATACTTAGATGTTCTAACTAAAAATTGTTAATTCATGTGGCAGTGCTTCAGGATCCAAGTCTTCAGCATGTTTTCTAGATGAACATTTAAAGTTTAATATCCATAAATACTGGAGATAGAATATACAGGCATTTTATTGATCAATATTTTCTCTAAATTTAATCAAATTTATTTTGGAATTAGAGGACTCACGTAACTTCTGTACTGTATTAATAGCACCACTCAGATAATTCAGAATACACTGGAAAAGTGGAATGCTGCTAATTTGTTAAAAATGGATTACAAGTAAAATCCTATATTCTTCCTGTCAGAATTGAAGGAAATATGTAGGTAAAGTGGAAATTAGCTGGAATAGCTGTCTGTGCTTTTAAAGCATGTAAAATTATCTTTATGTTCCTAATAAAATAGGGTACAAGAAGGGGAAAAAGTTTCCTCTGTCATTTTAAATTGTGATCTTTTCATATAGTAATAATCAGAAGTTGTCTGATCTATTAGTAATTTCTTTGTTTAGAAGGTGGCTGGACAGAGACAGGCCACAATCCAAATGATTGGTCACATTAATTTTTATTTGACAGTAAAAGTTATATGGAGTGTCTGTGATCTTTTACTGGCTTGATCAGTTTTTTTCAATGATAGCTTTCTGAATCGTTTATATTTTATTGTTGCTTAAAAGAGGAAAACAAAACAAAATGTAGCAATACATTTTCTAAAATTAATGTAAGATAATCAGTGTTAAATAGACTAGTCATACCTTCAGAGGAAAACAACTCTCTATCTGGGTTCCTGCAACTGAGATTCATGCATTGAGTAGATTGTTACATTCAGTGGCGACATGGCCTCCTCCAACCCTATAATTCTATAATCCACACTGGAACAAGCAGGCCTATCTAGTTCAGCTATTCTGTGTCACACAATGACCTACCAAATTTATTCAGGAAAGTTTTTTTTCTATATTTTTATCTCTATCTCTAGATAAATAGATGATAGATAGATAGCTAATTTATAGATGATTTGTTTTAATGTAGCATTGAACAGTTTAAGAATGCTATGTCCTTTAATACTAAAGTTTAGGCTATAAGTAATATTACATATCAGTGTTATTTCATTCATTTTCTATTGTAGTTAAGTGCTGGCCTAGAAACCAGGAGACTGAACTTTAAACCTTCCTTAAGCATGAAAGCCAGCTGGGTGACTTTAGGCCAATCATTCTCTCTCAGCTCCATCTCCTCACAAATTGTTGTTGTGGGGAAAATAAGGGTAGCAGTATTAAATATATGTTTGCTGCCTTGAGTTGACCGATAGGTAGGTAGGTAGATAGGTAGGTAGGTAGATAGATAGATAGATAGATAGATAGACAGACAGACAGACAGACAGACAGACAGACAGACAATTAGGATAAAAATCGATTAATAAATGGTTTTATTATTAATGTATTAATGAAAAATGATATCCATAATTGAGAAATCTGACTTAAATTTAAAAGAAATTGGCCTCAAATATAAAGAAAATATCAGAATTCTCTTTCTGTTAACTATCAATAACTTTTCAAAATGTTTAATACAGAAGATAAATTCTATATTTTTATTATGTATAGTACATTCAATAGCTGACGTACGAACGGGTTATATTCTGAGAGGCACTTCATAAGTCCATTTTGTTCTCAAGTCAATAAGCGTACAAAATTGCATAGTTCAAGTTCAGTACTGGATGGTGGTCCAGTATGCTTAGAAGGAAGGTCGTGAGAGGGCAGGGGAGGCTTGGTTTCTGGTACACAGCGTAAGTATGCAATGTGCCCTTTCCCACCTTCCCTCAACTTCTTTTCCCGCCTTCTTCCACTTCCACTCAGGGTTTACTGTTCCCATCAGGTTTGGCTTCAGTGCTGCCATGTGTGGAATGAGAACTGTGCTGCATCTGCCTGCCACTCCCAACCTAGGGGTTCCTGGGAGCCAGGAGAGGACAGGAAGGGTTTGGTTTCTTGCACACTGCATATGTATGCTGCGTGTTGGAAACTGGCCCTTTCCTGCCTTCTCCAACCTCCAAATGTGGACAGGTTAGTTTGAATTGGCAACAATCTACTATTCAAAAATTTATTAGTAATGTCTGTAGTCAGATTTTTGATAATTTTATATTGAAAGAACAAAGCAAACTATGCTGATGGATAGTCTACTGACAAATAAAATGCCACCCCAATTGAAAATGTCAAACTTGCCTTGAATCCAGAGTTGTCTTTTTACCATCTAGAGAACCACTACTCATGGCTGGAACTTAGTTCCAATCACTGATAGACCATCTCATTTAGCAATTGCCATGCATACCTTAAATTAGAAACAAAATGGACAATAAACAAACATGACACAGAGAAAGAGAGACGATCACTGGTTGCTGCTATCTCATTTACCTGTGCTGCAGTGCCAGTGTTACTATCATTTCAGTGTACATTGTCAGGTGCACAAAATCTGGTCATTAGTGTATGAATTGACTAGAAAATATTTTTTATTTTATTAAGTATCATCTTTGTGAATAGTTGCTGAATGAGATAGCTGCTAAACAGAGTATTCCAGATGATTCTTGAATTTTCCAGAGAAAATATGAGACACGTACCTTTTCCCATGATAAATGGATTCTGTTTGTGGAAATTTAAAATCCAAAGTGTTCACATTTTTTTAGAAAAACCAGTACATTTTTGGCATGCTAATGATTATTGAACATTTTGCATAAAGAATAATGAAAATGTTACTTTGTATATAGCATTTCAAAAATGAACTTTGGATATCCAACTTTTACAGTTTCTTAGGAATAGGAACCATTGTTAGATTACATTGTTAGGAAGAAAATTCTATTCTTAACTTGCTTTATATTAGAAATATCAGGAAAAGAGCACTGATGTATTTCTCTCTTCCCATAGTGTAGGCAGCTGTGTTCAGATGGCATCAAGCATACCTGGGAGCAGGTACAGGTAGTCCTCAACTTACAACTGCAGTTGAGCTCAAAGTTACAGTTGTAAGTCATTGCCTGTCATTGAGTCACCAGGTGACTGCACACAATTTTATGAGATTTTTTGCAGCAATCTTTTAAGAAAACACTGCAGTTGCTAAGTGAACATGATGGTCTTTAAGCGAATCCATTTTTGACAGTGGGCATTTTTTTCTGGAAACCAGAAATAAACACAGGTTTCCGACAAAAAAAATATAAATTACGGTCAGGTGATCCTGCAACACTGCGGTCTGCTGTAAATGCAGATCATTTGGCAAGCATCCAAATGCAGTCATGTGACAGCAGAGGGGAAGACCACCAATGGAACTTCAAAACCGGGTCATAAATAGCTCTGGGGAGCCCTGTCTTAACTTTGATCAGTTGCTAAGCTATCGGTTGCAAGTCAAGGACTACCTATATTGCAAAAATAATGGTAACATCCCAGTAGACATATGTCTTTATTGGAAGATATTGTAATTAGATCTTGAGACATGGCTATGTTAATAACAATTATATCACTTATAAGCCATGTGATATCTGGGGCTTCCAATTCCATGTAGTATGCCTAGGTCCTAGGATGTGTGCATATTGTGGAGATAAAATGATTTTTTTTACTGCCTGAAGTATAGTGTTCTTAATATAGCATATCTGTGTGTGTGTGTCTGAGAGGTTATTTTTATTGATTTTATATCGTATCTTCATTATTTTTATACTTTTTTATAAATAACTCAAGGTGGTAAACATAACTAATACTGCTTTCTCTTCCTGTTTTCCCCACAACAATAACCCCATGAGGTGGGCTGTGCTGAGAGAATGACTGACCCAAGCTGGCTTTCATGCCTTAGCCAAAACTAGATCTTATGGTCTTATAGCTAGTGCCTTAACAACTAGACAAAATTTCCTCCGCAATAATGAAAATGTATGGAACTTATAACTTTTTTTTCCATTTCATTGTGACTTCTTTTAGTCTTCTAATATTAATGCTTGAATCTGTCATGTAGTTCATGTACTATATTTCCAGAATACATAATACATTATAATACTATATTTCCAGATACATAATTTCTTTCATGTTGAATGCCGGTGGGACCTAAGATAATTTTATATGAGTGATGGAAGTATGACAAGTGATACGATTTGATTGCTTTTCTAAATATGTTCTGTATTTCTCTTATTCTATTCAATGTGCCGAGAGAAGGTTTTCCAATTTGTATATATGTGGATATGCCCACTCTATGTAATTTCACTATTTTTTCATTCAATTTGTAGTTCTTTATGAGCTAAGCCTGAAATAGAATAAATGTTTTTTATAGGTTGACAAATAGTATTGATTTCTTTTTGAGAGTTCCCTTTCCTTTGAGATTTTGTTCCACAACAAGTTTTTCTTGTCTTGACGCTACTTTGGTGGGGCAGTAACTGACTCATTTGCTAAGCTTTTGTAAACTCTTGTTTCAAGAGAGGTATTTTATAACTAGGTTGTGTCAAGTTGTATAGATTACAAATTATGAGTCTTAATGTAAGCACAAAAATTAAAAATGTAATATACATACCCAAATAGATCATCAAAAGTTCACAGTATTCTTGTTAGGGTGGAAAAATAGGATTAAAATCCTCTTCATTTCTTTTTAAATTTGTAGTGTAGTTGTTTTGCAATGCTGAACATAGATAGAATTTGCAACAAAATGTTTCATTATAAAATCTTTTTATTTGAATGAACTGACTAACAATACCCTCATTCAGTCCCCTTTAGTTGCTTCATTTCTGTAGATTTCTTGGGGTTCTGTGGCTACTGATTTTGGTTGTGTTGTGTTCTTTTCTTTCTCCTTTCCTTGTGTGTGCTTTTGAAACATTTGGTTTCTTCCCTACCAGCTGTTAGCTTCCTCTTTTCATAGATTGTGCTGTTTGCTAATAGTATATATTCTTGTGCTGTTGTTATTCAGCAATGAGCTTTTATTTGATTGTGTAATTATTGCATGTGAGTTTCTAAATGCAACTTAAACATCTGCATTTTCCTTTCTCATCTAGCTCAGGATTGAATTGTGGAGTTCTTGATGCTTTCTGATCGTGATTACCTAGTCTAGTAAGTAGACTAGGTAAGTTAGATGTTGATATCTTTATTATACAGAACCTCACTATACTGTATCCATTTTTGTTTGATCTTATTTGAACTGCTTCACTGGATAATATGTTTTTTCAAAAGTTATGCTTCTTGAAAAACTTTTGGTGATCGTAATAAATCCCTTCAAATCAAACAGAAATATAATTTCAGAATGACTATCACTAGGAATTTTCAGAAATATGAAATTAATTTTTAATGATTATAATGTACTTAATCACATAATGCTTCTAATGCAGTGCATGAGTTCAGTAGGGCTTAAAGTGTGTTCCTGCTGATTTTCATTTGTATTTAGTGTCTGATGTATGTTGGTGCAGTGTCCAACAATAGTCAGCCAACACTGTTGGATTCTAGTTGCCCTGATACTGTTTTTCTATTGGGCAATGTCCCGGTGAAACCTTTCACTGGATTCATCACTGACTGTGTTGAAATTTTCAGGAAAGAAGTCCAAGTGTGAATGCAGAATCTTCAATGACATGTTGCACTTCATGGTCTTGTATGCTATAAGAAGTTTGTCAACCAACTGAATGTAGTTTGATGCTTTGTAGTTGCCAAGAAAATTCTTGACAATATCCTTGAATGCTTTCCAACAATTTTTCTGTAGCCCCAAAAACAGATCTTCAAACCACTTAACATTGACAGTGTATCTGATCTATAGACCAACTAAAATGACCTCTTTAACCTTGGCATCAGTTATTCTTGGTGATATCTGTCTCAAATAACAAAAACCTTTACCTCCCTTGTTCATCACTTTCCCAAAATTTTTCATCAGTCCAAATTTTATGTGAAGTAGAGGCAAAAATATCTTAGTTGGGCTGACAAGTGGTTCATGTGCCACATTTTTCTATTCTGAAACCAAATTTTTTTCAGATTGGGCATTTCTTTTTAATGTTATGGGACTCTCTTGCTGTTCTCCAGCTGTTCTGTTTGCATATGTAACAACAGTATTTGGTATATCCAAGTTGCATTCTAGGCAGAAGAGCCACTGCTTTTAGATCTCTACAGATAGTCCAGTTGTTCTTGGTATACTAGATTTGCTTCAACAATAGTTCATGTTTTGTATGTTTCATGTGTGCAGCATAGCTAACATATACTGAAGAATAATGTGTACATTGTCATTGTGTAAAAACAGAAGATTGCTATAAAACAGTACATGATAGGTTAAATTATGGGTTGTTTTTGTGATTAGCAGCCAAACTCTATAAGATATACCAAAAAATGTTCAGGAAGCAAAATCTTTGTTGTCCAGTGTTATTAATGGCCTATTACCATGCTTCACATAGTTTGCAGTACCCTAATATGGTAAATTAATTGATTTTTTTTAAAAAATGGGTTAAGCAAGAAATAAATATACCATATTTAGTAGTGTGTGTGTGTGTGTGTGTGTGTGGTAAGGATAGGACCGTATAGTCTTACTAAAAAGATCTCATTGCAAAATAAACAAAAACTCCTAAATTCAAAACACATTTTAATGAATAGGAAGAGCTTATATGTGTTTTGGAATAGGAATTGGCAAATTCTGTTATTTTTAGTAAAAGCTTTTACAGAGAAGACAAATCTCTCAGTCAAACAGTGCTGTCATCCTTCAAAGTAGGCCAGGTCAGGAGTCAGAAATTGGGACAACAACAGAACACTATTTTATAGAGTGTAACAGAATCTTGAAAAATGGTTAAGGTTTCTTTGCCTCCTCTTACACTGAACAGAATCAAGGCTGGGTTAGCTTGGGTTTCTTTTTCATCCTTTCTTACTTGCTTGGACTAAGTTGACATTTACTTGTATTTTTCTTCAAGATTGCCTCCATACTCTTTTACACTAATTAGCCCATCAGAATCTGTCTCATCTCCCATACACAAAGAAGATACCTACAGGTTACTATGTAAACCAACCATTGACTCACTCCCCAGGCTCTCACTTGGCAACTCTTCAAGGTCATCAAACAAGTCTTGCCAGCCCACAGCAAAGCCCTCCCTTCTCTTCCTACTGCACAGTAACAGGTACCAGAAAGTCTATTATAGCAATAGCACTTAGACTTATATACTGCTTTATAGTACTTTACAGGCCTCACAAAGCAGCTTACAGAGTCAGCATATTGCCCACAACAATTTGGGTCCTTATTTTACCCACCTCTGAAGGATGTTATTATGTTGGAGAGCACAGAGTTCTGTTCATCCTGGCATTTGATAGTGGAGCAGATCACAGGAACAAAACTTGTGCAAGAATTTCATATGGAGCTAATGTGTCAATGTGGGACATGAACATCTGTTGGACACTCGCACAACCTCTCAGAGATTCAGGTAGTCTTGAATTAGATATTCTCCTATACGCTGCTTCGAGAGTCCAAGATGGGTTAGACTCCTCCCTATTACATCATAAAGCTGAGTCTGCTGTATAAAAAGCCAGCTTCTAGCCAGGTCCCTCAGCTTTGACTCAACTCCTAGTCCGTGTCTTGGAAGCAGAGTTAAGGATTGTAGCTAACAATTAGCTGGAAAAGGTTGCAGGTTTGACTTCAAGCCTCTGATACACAGCTGCTCCAAGGCTAAAAGTTTCGCTCCTGGGTTTCTCTCTTCGCTCGGGGCTCTTAGAGCCTATAGAGTGACAAAGGCCCTCCAACAATTTCTCCTCGCGCAGGCGGCCATTTTATTACCTCAGCACAAAGCATGAGGCCGGCAGCCATTTTAATTGGCCAGAAGCATCGGTTTGTCTTATCCTGTGGCAATATTTCTGAGAGAACTATCCCAGAGAGATCAGGGGACACATATTGAGGGTTGCTTCCAGCACCTCTTGTGTACCCCTGGTTTGATCATGGAGGCCTCCAAGCAGACAGAAGCCTCTGGATTAGAGGCACACACACCCCTGGCCCAGAAGAAGAAGAAGAAGAAAAAGGAAGAGGCAGCGTGGCCAGTCAGCTGAAAAGGAAGCAGTGGCAAAAATCAGGGCCAAAGCCTTCGCTCCAAAGAAAGTTTCCCAAGCTGAACTAAAGGCTGAAAAAAGGAGGCATGCTGCACTCGAGAGGCAGTTTGCTAAAACTCTGGACCAAATGAGGGGACGTTTGCAGCAGGCTTCCCTTCCAATGGAAGCACAGGTTGGCCAAATTGTGGGGCCCAGGGAAGAGGGAGTACACTCTTCTTCCTTCTCCTATACCCAAACCTGGTCTCCTATGGTAACAGAGGAGGTAAGGGGGTCCCCAAGACCTTAGCAAATCAGGACCCCATTTTCTTCAGGCCCCTACAATTCCACCTCCCAACCAAACCACTCAGGGTAACATTAGCCATAGGCCCGAAGCTACCTTCACTCCCACTGCTGCTGGCCTACGTCCTGGAGAAGCCCACTCAGGCAGTGGTTCCTCTAACATTTGCCTAGTAGTCTCTTCTGCCATTCAGCAAGGATTAACACAGGGCTTCCAACAGCTCTTTCGCCCTCTGGGGGATGAACAAGTTTGGTTCCCCAATCCCTCTTTAGGGGCCCCTCCTAAACACAGGGAACACCCCAAACCTCAGGAGGTTGGTAGGCCCTCTACTCAATCTGATTGGGGGGATTATGGGGAAAGGGATTACTCACTCCCCTCAGAGCATAGCCACTCCTCCGGGTCAGAGGAGGAAGAGGGTGAGATCAGAGATCCATATATGTCTGAGGCAGAAAGTTTCCTCCAGGACCAGCCCCCCTCAATGGTCTTTAAGCCAGCCTTATTTAAAACCCTATTACAGAAGGCCTTGGTCACTGCCCAATTGACCCCGGAGAAGGTGGCACCTTAATCCCAGAGGGATCCTTCAACCCAAAGGGATACTCTTCTCTAAACCTGTGGTCCACACAGAGGTTCTTCCTTCTCCCCTGTTATTTTTGGACCTTGTTAGAGAACAGTGTGCCACCCCTGTTGCTGGGCCTAGACCTTCATCACACAATTGGTGTTTCTACAATGTAGGACAGCCTTGGCCTCTACCCTTTTGGTCCCTTCGGTGAATGCTCCAGTAGTGGCCTCCTTCTCCTCCTCTGGCACCCCCACCGAACCAGAGGGCGTGCTCAAGTCTGATGACAAAAGATCAGAGCAAACACTCAAATGTAACCATCAGGCATCAGCTTGGGCTGTCCGAGCATCAACAGCAGTGTCATTTTTTACCAGAGCCTCACTCCACTGGCTGCATCAGTTACAGGAGCACCTTCCTCTGTCTGATTTTAGATCTCACCAAGATCTAAACAAAATTATTGCAGCAGCTGAATTTACGGTGGATGCCACTCTGAATTCAGCAAAATTTGCTTCCAGAGCCATGGCCTCTCGATCACAGTTAGAGACTACTTTGGCTCCGGAACTGGCAATCCGAATCACGCCATAAGTGGAAGCTGGCATCGGCTCCTTATGAGGATGAGAAACTCTTCAGTGTGGCCCTGGATCCATATTTGATCGAGACCAGGGATAAGAGGAAGGTCCTCTCCTCGACAGGTAAGAGGGTGGATTACCGCCCAACCCCTTCTGTCCTTCATCTTTCCAGGCCGAACCTTCCCTTCGCTTCTCCCATCATCAGAGGGCCTTCCTTCAACACCACGAGCAGCACCCTGAGGCAAATAACTGACAACAGCACCAATATAAGGGTAGACGGCCCTTTCGAGGAGGAGGGGGCCATGCCTTCCAAAGCTCCAAGTAAACACCTGTTCCTCCCTCCCATTGGAGGTCATCTGGCCTTCTTTATCACCGGATGGGAGGAGTCTACATCGGATGCCTGGGTCCTCAATACAATCAGATTAAGTCTGCAACTAGAATTCATTTCACCTCCTCCAGAGTATTTTGTGACTTGCCTGGTATCAGGGATGGTGCCAAAAGGGCCCTAATGGAATCAGCCATCCAACATCTTGTCAATATTAGGGCCATTCAACCAGTTCCTGTGCACCAGCAAGGGCGAGGGTTTTATTCCAGGCTTTTTGTGGTTCCAAAGGTATCTGGGGGGTGGCGTGCCATCCTAGATCTGAAGTTTTTAAACAGGTTCATCCCATATAGGCATTTCAAAGTGCAGACCTTGCATTCCATCCTAGAGAGCGTTCGGGAGGGCTACCTCTTCTCTTCCATAAACCTTATGGAGGCCTACCTCCACATTCCTATCTGGCATCATCACCGCCAGTTTCTTCGTTTTTCCTATCAGTACAGGCATTTCCAGTACTGGGCCCTTCCTTTCAGGCTGTTGTCGGCTCCCAGAGTTTTCACCAAAGTACTGGTGGCGTTGGTGGCTACCGTTCGGGTGGTTCCTGTCAGACTTCAGTGTTACCTGGACGACATCTTAATCCAGTCCACATCACACCAATCTGCCCTACAATTTCCCCTTGGCTCATAGACTGCTGGGAAAGATGATCTCTTGCATTGGTATCGTCCCGTGGGCAAGACTAAACTCACTGACTCTTCAGTGGTTCCTGCTCCCCTTTCAACGAGCAGGCACCAGCAACTCTTACTCCAGGGTGCAGATCCTCCCACAGGTTCTGCTCTTGTTCCGCTGGTGGCAGTCTCCAGCGCTTTGGAGGGGGCATTTGTTCAAAGAGTCAGACAGATTGCTGATCACAACAGATGCCAGCCTCCAGGGCTGGGGGGCCGTGCTGGACGACGAGCTGGCCCAGGGACGTTGATCATTGGCAGAGGGGTCTTGTCTGATAAACTGGTTGGAACTCAGGGCTATCTTTCTGGCCCTCAAACACTTCCGTTCAAGGGTGACAGGGGGCCATGTACTGGTGATGACAGACAATGTGGCCACAAAAGCACCTGTCAACAGACTGGGGAACAAAGTCCAGGATCTTGATGAGGGAAGCCAAATGCCTAGGACATTGGGCGGAGAGGAACCTTCTGTCCATCAGGGCGGATCACATATCCGAAGTCGACAGCTCTCAGGCTGACTGGCTGAGTCGGAGTGTGGTCGACCATGCGGAGTGGAGCCTCCACCCCTCTCCGTTCAGGGAACTATCCATCAGGTTCAGCACTCCCTTTGTAGACCTGTTTGCATCTCCCCTGAATGCTCAGGAAAACAGATACTTCACCAGATTCTACACTCAGGGAGTGGAGGGGGCCAACGTGCTTCGGAGCAGATGGTCCCCAGGTCTCCTCTATGCCTTCCCTCCTCTTCCGATCATTCCAGTGGTCATTCAGAAGATGTTGGAGGAGAAGGCGGAGCTGATTCTCCTGGTACCTCGTTGGCCCAGGAGACCCTGGTTTGCGGATCTGGTGAACCTACTGGTTGCCCACCATTGGAGAATCCTGGATCACAAGGTCTCGCTTCTCCAGGGACCCCTGGTTCATCCAGAGCCGCAGTGGTTCCACCTAACCGTGTGGCACTTGAGTGGCAACACCTGAGAGATTCCAACATTCCGGATTGAGTCATTCTCACTATTCAGGCCTCATGTAAACCTTCCACGACATACATTTACAATGCCACATGGAAGTTTTTCTGCCAGTGGTGCCAGAAGGCGGACCGGGTTCCCACCACAGCATCTGTAGCTGATGTTCTAATGTTCTTTCAGGACGGGTTGGATAAGGGGTTTTCACCCAATACTCTCCACCACCAGGTGGTGGCCCTATCGACCATTATCCACTGGGATCATTTTTCATCCCTGTCACATCATCCTTCTGTGCACAGGTTCCTGATAAGAGCCGCTAATATCCACCCACCGGCGATCCACAGATATCCCTCATGGGAGTTACCCAATCTGCTGCAGGCGTTAACAGAATCACCTTTTGAACCCTTCAGATCAGTTTCACTTCAGTTCCTAACATAAGGTAGTTTTTCTGGTCGCCATTACTTCGGCTAGGAGGGTGTCTGAGCTTGCAGTTCTATCAATCAGGGAGGATCTCTGTTCCTCCCATGACAATAGGGTGGTCCTGCGTTTGGACCCCACCTTTGTCCCTAAAGTTAATACCTGGTTTCATAGGGCCCAAGAAATCATGCTACCAGATTTCTGCCCTAATCCTACCCATCATCTAGAACGCAAATGGCATAAGCTAGACATTAAGAGGGCTTTATGTATTTACATCAAATGTACGTCCGCATTCCAGAAAACCAAGGCCTTATTTGTCTCTCTCTCCCATAATTCAATGGATTGCAAGGCCTTCCCTACCACCTTAAGCAGATTGATTAGATCCTGTATTGCCAAAGTCTACATCACTTTGTCTATTCCGGTGCCAGCTAGACTCACGGCGCATTCCACCAGGAGAGCTGTTACTTCAGCCGTTTGGGCTACTCAAGCTTCGCTCAAGGAAATATGTAGAGCAGCTACCTGGGCATCTCCGTCTCCCTTCATTAGACATTACCAAATTGATTCCTTCGCTTCGGCGGATGCGGCCTTCGGAAGAAGGGTGATTCAAAGAGTTGTCCCTCAGACAAAATAAACATCTGGACATGGGCCCTCCCGTGGACATGTTGGCTTTGGTATGTCCCATCCTGGACTCTTGAAGAAGCATATAGGAGAATGGGCGTTGGTATAATTACCTGAGAACGCCCTTTCTATCTACGCTGCAAGAGAGTCCAGCTCCACCCTTATTATGTCCGGTACTGTTAGGCGCAGGGTTTTTTTCTAACCATGCTGTTCCTTGCTTCCTTAGACACTCAGAGTCTGTCAAGTATCTTCACCAAAGCTGGGGAACCTGGCTAGAGGCTGGCCTTTTATACGGCAGACTCAGCTTTATGATGTAATAGGGAGGAGTCTAACCCATCCTGGACTCTCAAAGCAGCGTAGATAGAAAGGGCATTCTCAGGTAATTATACCAACGCCCATTCTAAATGACTCCTCTTGAATGTAGAATCCAGAATACATTCTGCCTCATGGTCTTCTCCCCCAACTATCAGTATAGGATGGGAGAGGAACAGTTTCAGAAGTCAAATATCAGGGGAGTTCAAATTCAGTGTTTTAGATGAGTAGGCATAAGGTATAAATTTGGTGGAAAGCAACACAAAATCCACAACCACTATCTCGGCACTTTTGTGAGATCCACACCTGGCTCCCTCACAAGAACATCAGAAGACCTTCACCTGACATGACCCACACCTGACCCCCTCAAAAGACCCATCACTATACCCTCACCTGACTTGACCCTCCCATCACAAGACCTTCTGACCACACAAAACCCTTATAAGCAGAAGAACACCAACACATTAAGTGACATTCACTAAATTCTGCTGAATATGTAACCTAGCCTGGTATCGAAACATTCATAAACCAACCCACAAGCTCTGAGAACGAACCTCAACTCTCATTATTTCATGTTCTCTGGCATACAATTGAAACCGCAGTTTATATTCTGCTGTAATCTTGTTTAAATTTGCAAATTATTAACTTCTTGTCTGGTTGTCATATGCAATTCAACATCTGCAAGACATTTTGGTAATTATCATCAATGGATAATTGCCTTTGATGCAGGGCATAGCCCACTAGACTACTACTCCTTTCAGTGAACTTGAAAGTTATCTGGAATGATTTGTAGAAAATCTTGCTGACTGACTCACCATAAATAATTCACGTGGAAAAGTGAAGCTTAGACATTGATCCTGGGCTCCCTCAAACTTCTCTGGCAAACTTCCAGGAAATAGAAGGAGTATTGGTTGGCCTGCAGTCTGTTGAAATACTCTTGAATGAGACAAACCTTGTCCAATTGCTTTGTTAGTTTTGCACATCATTGTGCAGATTTGCCATTTGTATATCTAGTTGCAGTGGGCTTACCTAAGGATCTGCTACTGTCTGCATGATCACAGAGTTCAGTGCCTCTCTGATTAGGGAGCAGTGAAACTTTGAGCCTTTCAAGGTATGCCGTGTCAAGAATCAAACCCTCGCTTCACCTCAGTTGTAACTCACTGCAGAGTGGTTAGGACAGATGGTCAGGAGCTTGCATAAGAATTTTATTCCCTCCAAGCATGATAACACAGTTGTGAAAGAAAAACAAGTTTTATTTTATTTTTAGGCTTCAGGCTTCATGTATGATTCTTTGTATTAATATTTTTTCCATTGAACTCCCTCCCTCAAAAATAAATTTGAGGGAACTTGATATAAAGGCACTATCTTGCAACCTCCCACCAATCATTGCCTTCACTTCACCGTTTAACTTGTTAAAATTATTTTGAATTGTCCTCTTATTATTACTATTTCATTGTTTTCTGCCATCTACAAATTCGGTAAGCATTCTCTCTATCTCTTTCACAGTATTAATAAAATATTAATCAAAATATTTCATGTATATAAGACTGGACTGAATCTTGTGACTATTCAATACCAATAGAAGAGAATATTTGTAGGTCATGATTGAATTGTGGGATCTTTGGTTCTCTCTGAGTTTGGTTGTTTTCTTGCAGACATGTCATTACCTAACTAGGTGATATCATCACTGCTAATAGGGAGTGGGGCTTGCTTTTATTTTATATATTAGTGGCTTACTAGTGTTGGGAGTGATCTTGGTGGTTCCTTGATTGGGCTGTTTACTGTTAGCTTGTTTGGTAGTTCCTTGTTTGGGGTATTGCTTGTTTCTTGATTGTTCATCTAATGTTAATCTTAGTGTTAATCTCTGCTCATCTGGGTGTTGATAGTTGGTAAGGAGGTATTTTGGTCTTTTTGTTTCCTTTTCAGCTTTTTGATGGTTTCTTTTCAGTGGTGTGTAGATTTTGCTTACCTCTATGTTCTTGTTGATGGCCAATTTGTCTGAGTGCCAGGCTTCCAATAATTCTGTAGCATTTTTGGACTTTGGACTTTAGAGGAATACAGCATGAGGGGAGAGCAAAAACAACACAGACACTGTTCTGTCTTCATTACACAAAAGAAAATACAGGTGCCTCCTATGATCACTGATGACAAAATAGTTAGAATGAATTGCAGAAGTGATACGTTCCATGCTTTCTCTTAGTCAGTAGCTTCTTTTGCTGAAGAATCCTTATCACCATTCTATTTAAATCCAATTCTTGAAGTTCAGGAAAAACATTCAGTGATACATAATGTCTTGAAAATCTTGACATTTAACATCGCACAATTATTTCTCCCAATTTTTGTCCCTGTGCTTTCATTTTCTCAACTACATACTCCTTATTGGTTAATATCAAGGGCAGCTGATTTGTGTTTGTGTACATTTGTGTGGTTCATTCTCTGGAGGAAAAAGTTGTCAAAAAGACAAGTTAGAAATTTCCTAGAAGCTATGTTCTTGGCAAGGTTGTCTCTCAACAGATGTCAGAATAAAGTTTGGCTTTATCACTTACTGAAGAACTGCATTTTCATACTGGAAATATCCTATTATTTTTTCATTGGCTGGGCAAATAATAGTACAGGTTATTTAACATTCAAAATTATGACAGACCTCCCCACAAGCTATTTATGAGCCCATTTCAAAATTATGATGGCTGCAGCAGGCCTGCAATTGTTTGCCCTTATGACCCACCGCAAGGTTGCTGCAGCACCCTCCTGCCTCTCTCCGCCCACCCCACTACATCAGAAGCTTGCAGAATTTGGGCCTTCTCCCCACACACCCATCACACCCCACACTTACCTTCTGAAGCTCTCCAGACCTCATGTTACGGAAGGAAGGGAAGCCATTTGTCCCTAGGCTATGCTGTAGTGACTGGAACCCAGACGCCATTTTGTGGGCAGGACAAAAAGGTGGCAGTACAAAGAATAAAGTCATCCTAGCACTCTAGAGAGTCTTAGAACTCTTCAAAATGTAAGTTGTGAGAAGGGTATTCTGCCTTAATGGGCTGAGAATCAAACCTAAGCCCTGGCAGGACCTGATGGGAGTGGGGAAAGACCTTTTGGGACCCAAAGCTTAGGAAGTGGAGCACAGGGCATCTTGAGGGTGGGGGAGGCTTTGGGATAGCCAGGGCAGCTGGGCCTGTAATAGGCCTTCAATAGTATCCCCCATCCAGGAGATACCTCACACTCCCCTTAAAGACCCATAGATTCATTTTATGTTTCACTGGGGAGAGCAGGAGTGGGATGTTGTTAGGCAATATGTTTCGCCTAACGACTGCTGCGACGTGACCATAATGAGCAGGCTCCATTACGGTCAGATCTCAAGGACTACCTGTATAATAAACTAAAACAGTTTGGCCTTATTCTTTTTTCCACTTATTTTAATTCAAATATATGGTCTGCAGTAGTGGCCCGCAACCTTTTGGCACCAAAGACTGGTTCCATGGAGAAAGGTTTTTCCCAGACCAGAGGATGCATGATTTTATGTGCTGCTTGCAACACAGGATTGGGGCTTTCCTTGTTTACGTGGGCCAGGTGCTAGCATGTCGCAGATCTGTGCCAGTCAGGGACTGGGGGTTGGAGACTCCTGTTCTACAATATTACTGATTCCATTCATTTGAATTGTTACTATGCAGATATGCTTTTGTTTAACATTACAAATTCTGCCTTTAAACTTTCCCTTTGAGCAAATTGTATCCTTGAATTGCAGTATTCCGGTCATGGAAATTACCTTAGCTATAACCAGGCCACTGTTATATTTTAAAAATTATACTTGTAATAAACTTAATGTTTATTTATTAAGAGTTCAGACTCATCCTGTTTATTTCCTATGCTCAATATAAACAATAGGTGTCAAACATTGTCCAATAATGCTCTTCCTGATCTTTTATTGAATAGTTTAATAGGCCTGTTACAGCACTTCCTGAAATAGTGTACAAGTATTTACCCGAGGTTATTATTTCATAGTTTTTATCTATAATGAGGCTCAGGATCTAGCTTCCCATTCTAATTGAGGCTCAAATTATTACCAGTTCTCTTAAAGTACAACCCATTTTGTAACAACACCAGTCACCCAGATAACTTGAAATTGGTCCCAGAAACTTTAGAAGAATGTTTGGTGAAAGAAGTGCATATTTCTGCCCACTTTGGAACATGAAAATGAGAGTTGGGTACATCGAGTAAAACATAAAAGTGAGTTAAATCTATGGGGGTAGATTATCTCAGAAGTATGTATGATGAAACAGATAAGGTCAAGAATGAATGGGTGATAAAGAAATGTGGATTGAATATAAAAATGTGTGACTGGTATATAAAAAACATAATAGGTCTTCTAGTCCCCTGGCAGGAGACCATTCTGAACAAATGGCTGTCCAACCTCTTCTTGAAAATCTCCAGTGATGGAGCACAAAAATGTACATTCATTTGGATTAGTCATATACAAATAATGAGTCTGAAAAACATCATGTTTGGAGTTGATGCACTCTCCAAAAAGAGAAAGGTGAGAATTTTGGACTTTGGGAAGAAATATCAAAAGAAGTCTGCCCTTCTAAAAGTGGAGCCAATGACCACAGAGGAATGAAGAGCTGGCAAGTAGAATGGCTCTTCGAAATTCCTCTGTGGATAAGAAGAGGACTTGAGATTGCCCACAAGTGCTCCAGACAATTGTTCCTTATGAGGACACTGCGGGACAAAAATCTGCAATAGATTTAATGCTCTGGGTGATGAGAGAGCAATCATCTTGTTCAAATGGACAAGTACCTTCAAATACCTTAAAAAAACAATAGGTTCACATACCTCTTTTCTAATCACTTTTGGAAATTGCTTTTAGTCAGTATGTTTTATAGCACTAGATACGTTTGATGAGTTTTATAGCACAGCTTGAGTTTCCTTCTGTCATTAGGGAAAAAATGTTTTAAATGGAAGCTTAAAGCCTTAAACATAAATTTGGAATAAACAACTAATGAGTTGGGTCCAGATAAATTTAAAATAAGATTTTGGAAATAATTATATTTTCGGTAGGAAAATGCTTTTCTTTTGAATTCTTAAAAATAGTGTAAGATTTTTAAAACTGGACACTAGAGGGAACTAAAGGTTACAAATTTAAAAAGAACTCTTAAATTCAACTTATAAATACAGAATGAAGCAATATATTTTAACATTTGACATATTTTTTGATAATGAACCTACCATAGAAGTGTCTTTTAAAAAGTGTCTGCCTCTGTAGATAAGACTCTGTTTAAAAGACATGGAAGAAGAACAAGTTTTAACAAACAAGATTGAGACCTACTTGAAAGTGATTTTAAAATTGACAGGCTGCAACAATGATATGAAAAATGTGTTACATATAGGACATTCAAAAGAAACTGGTGTCTGTTAATAATTAAAAGAGATATACAACATAAACCAAGAGAGTGGTTTGGATGATTTTCCTATATTGGATTTACAAAAGAAGCTTGTTTAAAAGGCTTTGAAAAAAATTATGATAAGGGATAAGAAAAAGGAAATCAAGTTCTAGAACATTATTTGAAGGGACTAAAGATCAGGACTGTTAAATGTAAATGGAAGGAATATAAAGATGGCTTCTTTGATTAAAATACATATGATGTTATCTCTGGTAGTGACAGAAATGACTTTCACTGTAATAGCCCTGGAAATGAAGTTTAGTGAAAGAGTTAGTCAATATTGCCAAAATAATATTTTATTTTGAAAAAATTATTTTTACATGTGCAAACATCCTTCATTTCTCTTACTGCAGAATGTGCATAATATTTAATCATGTAAGTTAAAAAATAGTTGCTTGAAAGAAGCATTAATGCATTGTATTTCTGTGAAGATTGCAAGTCTAAAAAGCTAGGTTATTTATACTGCTGAAACAATAAACTAACTTAACTTTATTTTTCTTTCAGCAGCTCCATGAAACTGTAAAAAGGAAACTTGATAATTCTGTTTCACCTCAAAATGGCGACCAGCCAAATGGCTTTGGGGACATATTTCCTGTGCCCAAGAAATTGTGTCATGATGGTGGTCTTGGTGGGTTGAGTGGCTCCTCCAATGGAATACCTCCTGTTTCCCCTCTACATCAGCCTGACAGCAAACCTTCCAGTGGAGAAAATTTACAGCTTAATGGAAAACATTCCATAAGCCTAGAAGGAATGAGCAAAAAGGATCTGCCAGATTCTAGCCTTCAGTTGAATGGAAGCAGTGATGCTGATGACTCATTTGCTATGGTTATTAACAAAGAACTCAAACAAGAACCAGATGATCTCCCTTGTATGATTACGGGACCAGGAAGTTCGATATCGCAAAACAATTTGATGTCTGATCTTAACCTTAATGACCAAGAGTGGGAGGAACTAATGAATGAACTAAACAGGTCAATGCCTGATGAGGATATGAAAGATCTATTTACCGAAGACTTTGAGGAAAAGAAAGATGTTGATCCTTCAAATTCAACTGCACAAACTCCTTTACCACAAGATATCATTATAAAGACTGAATTTTCCCCAGCAGACTTTGAACAGGAACAGATAGGCTCTCCACAAGTCAGATCTACCTCTACTGGCACATTTATTGGTACATCTTCTGTCCCTGTTACTGCTGCTTCTCCAGCAGTTAGTAATTCTCAAACAATGTTTCAGCCTTCAAATCAGTCCATGTCTGAAAATCCCAACCAGTCAATAATGCAACCAGCAAGCCAGGCCCAAAATGTTCAGAGGCCTCTATCTAATTCATTGTTATCTGGACAAACTACAGGGAGTGCCAAAGAGATGTCATCTGCTAAACAGCTACAGCAAATAGCTGCTAAGCAAAAGAGAGATCAATTGTTGCAGAACCAACAGCAGGTCCACCCATCCAATCAAATTTCTAGCTGGCAACAATCGGGACCTTCTCACAGTCCATTGGCTGTCCCATACACTATGGAAAATCCAACTAGCCCTTCTGTTTACCAGCAAGACTTCAGTAACCAAAAACTCCTGATAACCAATATGCCAAACAAGAGTTCTCCTAGGACAGGAGGTAATTATCATGGTGGAAATATGCTAAGCCATCAGTCAAGCAACATAAATCAGAATTCTTCATCTAATCAAAACTCTGTGCTAGATTATGGGAATACAAAACCTCTTTCACATTACAAAGAATGTGGGCAAGGAATCACAGTACCCGGACAAAACAAGTCTTCTATGTTAGCATATCTTCAGCAACATCAGCAGCCTACACTGCCTCATATGAGCGATGAGCAGAGTGGGATATTTGTAATGAAGAAGTCTGGAAATATTGCTTATAGGCCTTTAGTACCACACAATCAGGTAAGTAGTTCTAGCAGCCAACTGGGTATAGTAAATGAGATAGACTGAATAAGCTAAATAAACAGACTAATTAATTTCATAGTATATGCTGTAAATAACCTTATAAGTTTCTATTTTAAGAGGATAACGGGATTACTAAAATCAACCTTTCACTTAAAAAACAGCATGTTTTATATATCTTGTTCTTTTAAAAAGTTTGAACTTTTCATGTTACTTAAAGTTACTTAAAATACTTTCTTTGTATGTAGTTTTTCTCTCTTCTTTCTGAATTGTTCTTTCAGGATTAGTATAGAGTTCAAAACCTGTTAACCGGGACACAATGTATATTAAGGAAATTTCTTTTTTTTCTGATTTTTTTTAATAAAGATTATTAGTCTTGTAGAAAAACAAGCTGAATCTTGGCAGTTGATTATAGTCTTTTATTAATTGTAAAAAGCTCAATATATATACTTTTTATTAATTGTGAAAAAACTCCATAAATATGACCATAATCCTACATGGGTCATTAAATGTTATTGATGAAGTGAATGTTGAAAACCAAATGAAATTTAGGGCAGGGAAACTATTTCTGATTCAATTGCTATGAAATTTCATTAGATACGTACCTCTTGTCTACCTCCATGAATGAAGTGTTTGTGGTAATCAAGGAAATGTGGATCAACATATCCATGTTTACCATCTCCTATTGAATGACACACTAACATATTTGTTGTTATTATGCATGTATACTTCTTGCATAGCTCACTTTCCTGTTCTCCAATTGCCCCTATGATAAGATAACAGATAGGCAATATATAATATTTGTTTCATAATATTTTACTAAATCTGATTAACAAAAGAAGAAATACACACTGAGAGAGACATACTTGATTGCATTAAAAATTAAATAGGGAAAGAAAAAAACCTGAAACATTCCATGATGAAACAGCTCCAAAGAGTTTGCTTCAAATTGCTAAAAACGTTCCTATTTCTTAGCTCTCTGATAGCAGTAGACTAAATCAAATATTGACTGACAATAAATTTTAATAGACCATTTCAGCAAATAAGATATATCTTTCCAGATGCTGTACTTGCACCGTAAGGAATGTTGAATGTGACCAAAATGCAGTAAAGGCTAGTAATTTAGACTATACTTTTTCTGACGTACTAAAATAATATTATATGAAAGCTTCAGTCTCTAAATCCATGATGCACAAACGAGATAATATCTGTAGCCTGACTTGTAATTTCTCTTAGTCTTTTTCTGTACTTTGCATAAAATTACATAATAGCATAATAGGTATGTAGGTACTTAATTCCTTATTATGACTAACTAACTGTAGATATTCCCTTAAAAGTCAATACAACTAAATTTTTCCTGATGTGTATCTGTATCCCATGTCAAATTTACAATAGATAGGATTGCCTTGATTTAATTTCTCAATTTTCACATTCAGTATCAGTATTCACTGGTGACTTTAATGATGGGAATTAATACAGTGTTTTCTCCCCGTTATTAATGCCTAATTTTCTCTCCCTTAAGAATGACCTTATGGAAGTCTAAAATCTAAAGATAATGGAGTTTAGTTTTTAGTTTTGATTAAATTTGATTTGTGCTTATTTAATGGATTATGCCAGGTGACTTAAGAGCAACCTTTGATTCAATATTATGTAGCAAATTCTGGAGGAAAGTAATCAGAATGGCAATTTAAACCTATTCTGACCCAAAAGCATGCCAAAATTTGATGTATTCTTGCCTGAGTATTATTTAATTTATATATTAATATCAGAGTTGGGATTTTTGCTAAGTCAGAAATCAGTCCACCATCTCTTGCCCATTGTCCCACCACTGTTCTCCTACATGTAATTTTATCCCCAACACTGATTTAGCAGTTGTTTTTATCCCACAATGGATCATCTCATGCATTAAAGGGTCAACAATCTAACTGTAGCTAAATGTCTTCTGTATCTTATGTGCTCTGTGCTTCTGTATATTAGAACTGATCCCTGAACAAACAAGTATCCTAATACTTGCAAAATTTCAGTGGGGTCAAATTATAGCTTTCACTTGAGCCAGTGAAGGAGCTGAATTCTGGAATTCTTTGTTTCAGCAAGAAACAGAAATCAAATTAAATGCCCATTGCTAAATTTGAAAGTGAAATCCATCTTTCTCAACATGTAATGGTAATTAATGCATGGTAGATTCTCACAGATACCATTCAAACAAAGTTATTTAAAGTTACTGCTTGAAAGTACATAAAGGAATATCAATAGAAAGATTTCATAAATAAACATCAGAGTTAAATTATCTTTAGCAAATTTCTCTTACTCTAAATATTCAAGAAATGCTAAACCATTTGTTTACCTAATCTTTCATTTATCTTCCATAACCAAGAAATAATTTTTATATTAAGATCAACAAAAGAATCACAGCATAACATAAAACCAAATATTTAAGCATATCAAAATTATTACTAAGCTAGTGGAATTAGTCTGATTTACTCTCACTTATACGATAACAAACTCACATAATGGCAAAATTAAAAGAAAAGGGAGAACATTGCATTCTTGATATGATGTACAGTCATAAATTTAACAAAGGCAACCACACATTGTTACCACTAAATTTAGGAGTAGAATAAAACATTCACCCAGAATATTAAAATTTGGGGAGATCCAAGGTGAATCAAGGTCTGCTTCAGAAACCAATTAGAAACCTTATTTCTCTGTATCCAAAACAATTGATTTTGTCCAAAGTAGTTGCATCAATTAAGAATCTAATATTGATTGTGAACAATTTCTGCCTGAGTTGAATTTTTGGAACCTGTACTCTGTGGGTATTCAAATCTTAACCATATTGATGTACAATTGAAATAGCCAGTTTTAGGATGGACGTAGTATTATCCTCATTAAAACTAGACGTAGGAGTCTATTTGAAAAGTTTCCGTTATTTATGTTTCTAAAAAAATTCTTATTGAAAGAGTCTACTACACGGAAGCTGATCTTTATTGAAAGGGCGTTGGTACTTACCTGAGACGCCCGTTCTCTCTGAGCTGTGTAGAGCATCCAGCCCCTCCCTGTATCCGTCTGTTTTTGGGGGGTGGCAGTGTTCCGGCCAGCTGCTTGTTTATCTGTTTGTTTTTTTGAGTTGTATATAGTTAGACGGGGTACTTGTTCTGTGCTTCGTCTTCGCTGGAAACTGGGGACGCAGGAGGAGCATCGAGGAGGAGGAGGCGCGTCCTACTAATTTAATTTAGCCCAGCCTACATAACAGGAGTCTGAGCACCTCCCCACTTCTGGATGCTCGGAACAGCTCATAGGAGAACTGCCTGTTACACTGAAACCTCTTCAGATTGCCTCTAGGTAGCAGCTCTTCTGTATAAGCCATTTCATACACCTTGGCTCATTTCATTTAGAAACCAAGTTATGCTAGATTATACTTTTTCATGAATTGCTGTGTAGTAGTAAACACTGAAGAAGTTTTCCTTTATTGTGGTCATTAAAAAATGTGTAGATACTGCTTTTCTCAAGTGATGTCCTTATTGCAAAGCCAATATCTGTCTCTGCTTTTATAGGATCAAAATCATTCTGCTGGTGTTCCTCGCATTCCTGTTTCTGTTCCTGTCACTGGTGTAAATGCACAGCCTCCCAATGTTTCCATGGCAGGTAACCATGGCAATGCAGTTTATCTCAACAGTCAGCAGCAAGCAGCTGTAATGAAGCAGCACCAGATGCTACTAGATCATAAGCAGCAACAAAAGCAGTTGTTAATAGAACAACATAAACAGTTTCTAATGGGACAGAGGCAACTTCTTGCTGAACAGGTAAAACATATTGTTTTGACAAAGATTGTGCCAGTGTAGTGGAATATTCAGTACTTGATTATGTTAAATAATTAGGTTGCATATTACGTTTACCACGAGAGTAACCTGTTACTACTTATTGCAAATTCTGTAGGATTCCCACCCACCCCTCAAACACATGCCCTTAGTTCGAAAGGATTAGGAAGACTTGCATTCAGACATCCTTGGAGATAGTTGCTCATTATTGTGAGCTGCCTTGAAAATTGATCTAAACAGAAAGTCAGGGTAATGGCTACAGGATCCCTCTTTCCAAAATTTAGGGATGAGTATGGATCATTATCTGGCCACAATTGCACATTTCTCCTGATAAAGGAAGTGTTAAGAAGCAGAAGAAGAAACTTTTAAGAGTGAACAGTTAAAAAACAGGTTAGGACAACCCTAATAAGGGGCAGGAAGGGAAATGATGGAGAAAGGAATGGAATGAGACAATTCGCCACTGACAAGTCACCTTTGCCAATTCACTGCTGCCAAGAGACACCACAGGACAAATCAACACAGCCAATTTGTCATGGACAGCTGGAGAGAAAGCCAGTTGAGCGAGCAGGTAGGCAGAACGCAGAGCGACAGCGATGGCTAGGAGCTTCTGGCCGAAGGGAAAGCTGGGCAGGGGGGTGAGCAAAGCGGCGGTCAGGGGTTTCCCCATTTTCACACATACATACCCCACTGCCGCTCAGAGTTTGGAACATTTGGCGGCAGCAGCATTCAGGCCATTTGGTGGCAGTAGAGGCCAGGTGTGTCCCACTTTCATACATCCCGCTGCCACTGGCAGATGGCCCAAATACTGCTGCCACCAAACTCCAAGCAGCTCAGTGTAGTGGCAGGGGATATATGTGAAAATAGGAAGCCCCCAGTCACCACTGCTCTGCCCACCCATTCATCCATCCTCCAGTGGGAAGCCCCTGGCCATTGTTGCCACCCTGCACTTTGCCAACCTGATCGCTCACCCACCTACCCAGCTCTTCTTCCAGGGGGAAGCCCCCGACTGCCTCTCTGCTCACTTGTCTGCCCACCCAGTTCTCCTTCCAGATGCTCAAGGCAAGTTGTCCCTGTGTCAACTTGGCTGTGTTGAGTTTTCCTGCGAAAACCTGGTGGCTGGCCACGCCAAGTTGTCCTAGACCTGAAGTGAACAATTCACTATCTAGAATGCTGAATAAGATTATTGCTTTTATTGCAAATTCTGCTGGTTCTTCCTGATTTTTCAGATGGACAAGGAGAATCATAACCAAAAAAAGCAGATTGATTAAAGTAATAGTTGTTGAGAAAGATAGCCAGTACCTAATTGTAATCCCCATCATCTATCATTGTGTTTAGAAAGAGCAAATACAAAATAATAGGGTATGTAGACAGTTCACAATACCAAACGGTCCAAATGTAGTAAAATGCTTCTGTTGATCAGTTTTCTGTGCTTCTGGTATGAAACCAGAGGCTAATAAGTCTCATTTGAACATTGAGTTGAAAAAGAATGCTGGAAGAAGGCAGTGACAAACTACTAATAGAACTGCATGGAGGAAGTTATACCAAATGAAGCTTGACACAAGGAATGTTTACATTAATTTCTTCACATTAAGTATATTGTCACTTTTTTTTTACTCAGAGCATTTTTTGATCACTTTTGTTTTTGGTGTTTTAAAGAGCACACATTACATTTTACATATAAAGCATGTTTTATTTTCTAAAATTGGTGTTACATTACAGCCAAAGCAGTGGTTGGTTGGTTCAACAGTAGAATGTTACATCCGATGCTTTGTATGGAGAATTCTGATAACCTGGATTTCCATTTTAGGAGAAACAACGGCATCATCAGGAGCAACAACTCCAAAGGCATTTGACACGGCCACCTCCTCAGTACCAAGATCAGACACAAAATGCATATCAACAACAAGTTGGCCAGTTCCCAGGTAAAGGGGGATGTGGGGTTGAAATATGAAGGACTGGGGTGGACATGAGCTATATTTAAAATGCTCTTTTGTAGTCAAAATATAGTCTTGTACTATTATTTTATTTATTAAATACATGTGCTATTATAATGTGTGATTCTTAATGATTGATAATAGCTACAAAGTAGAAATTTAAAGTCTCCACAATAAAATGCAGATTAATGGTTCAAGTTAATCAATTTCACTAGATCAATTTCACTAGATCTAAGCCAGCAAGCCCTACAGATCGCTAGAAACTACTATATTGCATGTTGCATATATAAAATGTTGCATCAAATATTCTAAAAATGTTTAGATTGATTTTTAAAATCACTAATGTTGGTAATCTTATATTACAGGCTCATCTCCATCAATGTCAGGGGTAAATAATTTAGGCCAGTCCAACTCCAGCAGTCCACGAATGTTTTCTCAGAATCAGAACATGATTCAGATTGGACCAGGGCACAATTCTGTCTCATCAAGCAGCAATCAGCAAGATCGAGCAGTTAATCAATATACTGGTCTGCAGAATATTCAGCGAGGTAATTTATACAGCATGGCATCTGGTATGACCCAGATGGTTCAACAACATGCAAATCCAACTGCCAATGGTCAGGCACAGATGCAAAGACAACCCGGTTTGGCTCAGGGCACTGCTCTTCCTGCTGGATATGGACAGAATACGCTAGGAAATCCAGGCATTTCTCACCAACATAATAAGGGAGCGCTAAATGCTACATTATCCAAGCCTCAGATGGCAAGAATGCCAGCAATTGGGGCCCAAAATTCATCCTGGCAGCATCAAGGTATATCAAATATGAACAATCAGGCTCAACGAAGTAATAGTTTAGCAACGTTTACTGCCAGCTCCACGTTCCATATGCAGCAGACTCACTTAAAGTTGCCCAGTCAACAGTTTGCCCAAGGAATGCCTCAGGTAAGTCTCAACACCAGCAGGACAATAGCACCCATGAATTCAGTTGTCTCTGGACAGATACTCTCATCGTTAGGGGCCCAGCAGCGGACAAACCCTCCTACTCAACAGCCAGTCCAGTCACAACAGGTCTTGTCAGGCATGAGTCAAACTGTCGCAGATCTGACTTTCAGCCAGAATCAGAATCAGCAGCTGTCCAGCAGAACCAATCTACACTGTACTCAAGGTTATCCTGTGAGGACAGCTAATCAGGAATTGCCTTTTGCCTACAGTAACCCATCTGGAGGTAATGGACTACAGAACTTAACTGGGGATACAGACCTCATAGACACTTTATTGAAAAACAGGACTTCAGAAGAGTGGATGAATGATTTGGATGAGTTGTTAGGGAATCACTGAAATGAGATTTGTTTGTTTGTTTTCTTCCCTGAGTCATTTTTTAAAAATTACAAATTATCTTTGGACCAAATACCTGTGCCATTGAAAACTCACAGGCTCTAGTGGGAATGTATTGGAGTTGCTTCTTTCTGGGTCTAAGAACATGAAAAAGATGCACCAGCTTTCTACGAAAAAATGTCATTTCTGTAGTGTGTCTGGAACACAACATATGCAAACAGTTCGGTGTGTACCCCAAATAGCCCAGCAAAAATGTAACTTTTTCCAGTGTTTTACATTTGAAGACTTAAATGTGAACCTGTGCAGTTGCAGTGCAGAAAGCAAGCCAGCAAGAGATAGGCTTTAAATATTCAGTGTTAAGGCGTTCTTTCCTACAGATAGTACTAGATAGATTTCTTTATCTTAATTTGGATCTCTAAAGAGTAAAAAGTGCCACCTTTATTTTCAAGGAAAGAATGTGTATAGACCTTGTTCTTTTTGGAATCCTCCTTAGTTTAGGGAGGATAATGTTCTAATCAATGTGTGCCAACATTCTTAGCAAACCAGATACAAGAATTCACAATAACTGATAATGGGTTTACTTACTGGAGATCCTTAAATATTACAACATTTCCAGCAGCAGGTTGCTGTAGATCTAAACTGGGAAACCTGGTCTTAATTGGCTTACGGCTTACTGAACTAAGCAATTTGCACTCTGCTATTGGGGGGGGAGGGAGGTTCTTTTTCTTTTTTTAATTATTTTTTAATTGGAGAAAGACTTAAAATCAAGTGTGTGCACTTTTTGCTATCTCCTTTCCTGCATTCATTAAAGTTGAACTGATCGCACCTCATTTTTCTGTTTGATTCAGAGGGCATTTATACTTAGCAGTGTTTTTGTTGCCATGTGCATACTGTACTATGTGGATAGGATGATTTAGTCTTTGTCAAGCAGGTGAAACAAGTCTTATGCCTTGGGAGTTATTGACTGAAAATTTTGCAATAATGGCACAGGAAGATGGGGGCACACTATACTTTTTAAAAAAAATTAAAACTTGTGAGACCCTTGGGGGAAATGGTGATTGAAGCTCTTTAGAAATATAAAGATTAATCTCCAATGAAATAAATGCTGCTAATTCATCATGTTCCATGGAGATACTTTCCTGGATGTGTAAAATTAGTTCCTTATATGGCAAGGAAAAGAGAATTATTTTTTAATGTGTTACCAAAAAGAATTTCTGCTTGCCAACAAACCACCTTTTGCCTTAACCTTTAGTTATAAAGGTAATCAATTTGAAAGTTGTTTTAGATACCTCTCTATTCCTACTCGGGGTTTTGTTGTGTTCTTTAATGAACAGGGCTATTTACCTCCTGTTATAAGGGATCTTAATTTACTTCATAACATTTGCAACGGAGAATCATAGAATTTCCTTTGCCTCAGATACGTTCAGGAGAGTTTATAGAGAATCTGGGATATTTTGGACAGGGGAACAGTGAGATTAAAAAAGATGAACAATAGGAAATTATTTTACTGTATCTGCAGTGTTCCTCTCAAATGTGCACTTTGGAAAACAATCTGCTTTAACACTACTTTTAATTTAATTTTCCCGTTCGTTTCATTGTATATGGTTGCCATCCATGATCAAGATTAGTATGCCGTGCTAAAGAGATGTTTGTGTTTTGGGGGATAATTGATGGGGGATAATGGTGAAAACTGCATGTTAATGAATGGTTCCACTACTGATATGTCCAAACTGAAGCAAATTGCATTGAGTGTATATTTTTAAAATGTCATTTTATAATAAGAGTTGCTTAATTTAATAATTAAAATATAGGTGTCACTATATTGTAAGTAAATTAGATTAGAGTTAAATTTACTAATCTTTTCCATAAATCAGCAATTGAGTTACATTTTTCAGTGAATTCAATTCAAAGATTTGATCCAAAATGAATGTTAGTTGGAAAACATTGTAATCTTTGTAGCTGCTTTTTTGACCATGGAAAAATTATTGGGGTCCGGGAAAAAGAGATTTGAAATGGAGATATATTTGTTATGTGTTTTGGTAATCTTGCACCAGTGTGCCTTCCTTTTGTTTGTGGAGGTACTTGGGACCTCATATTTCTTAATTATTTGAGTTCTTCTTATTTCTTCTTTAGGTGCAGAAAAAAGTTTTATACCATTCTAGCTTAATTTATCAGAGAAAATCTTGGTGAGAAGAAAATGTAACAGACATTTTGTGTTTCAAGTGCTAAAGGCATCCTGTCTGTCTTTGTTTCGTTACATAGGGTTTTATCAGCTGCAGCACACACAACTATGTATAAGCCTCCTATTGCTTTTTAGGTATCCTGGATTACAACTCCCATCGTTCCACACACAGTCGTCCTGCTGCTGGAGTGATGAGAATTGTAATGTATAACATTTCAAGAGTGACAAATGCCTTCTGGTGAAATAAATCAACTGGAAGTAATTTTGGATTGACTCTGCTCTTTCAAAATTTAAAAAGAATTTTAAAAATTTCTTAAAATTTAAGTCACGTAATACCTTCACCTTGATTTCAGTTTGTTGTTGCTTTCAGTTGATATGTAACTGTTTCCAGATTTGAACATGTAGCATAATGTTAAAGAGGTAAAAAGTGCCGTGCAGTGATGCTTGAACATGGAAGCTATCTGGGACTAAGTGCAGGGCACTCCCATCAGTCACTAGTAGCAGTTCATAAATGAATATCTGCACTTGTGCTTTCTATTTGCTGCAGCTTGAGAGCAATAACACCCCGCCCCCCAATTTGCCTGGTCTGTTGCCTCAGTTTTATTTATAGGCTGCAGTCCTGGGCTGGTGAAAAGGTGTGAAAAAACCATGCCTGTCCTAGATTCCCCTCCCCCACCTTCCTAAACCCCCGCAAAATGGAAAGGGTGCTCAGTTTTTCTATTCTACACATTTTCTTTGTGTAAATAAATGTTTACAGTTTTATATTAAAAGACTGAATAAGAGTTAGATGTTCTGAGTGTATATTTTTTACTTTTTATAGATTTTAAAACTATAATTCTTTATATATATGTTGGGGGCGGTTATACATTTTACATTTGTTTAAATGGTGAACAGTTCAGATTTGATGCTAACCCTTTTTTTTGATGTTGAGATGTATAAAGAGTCCATTAATCCTATTTTTTTCTTTAACTACAATTATTGTGGCACACCAAAAACCTTTCACTTCTGTTATGTCATTATTAAAAAAAATAAATATTTTGCTAGTGTACTGAACACATCGTTGTGGGGTTTCTTTTATAAATATCCTGAGATGAATATAGTTCCTATTACCTTTGGAACTGGCATGGATTCTTTCTTGATCCTTTCTTTCCTTTCTTTCTGCCAGAAGCCAAGGTCCACTTCTTTCATTCCAAGGAACACACTGGCTGATCTGAAATTGAAAGATGCTGCAAGGCCAAATGCAGAGCATTGGCTTAAGGCTGTGATGGCGAACTTATGGCACGCGTGCCACAGGTGGCACGCAGAGCCCCAGACAAACTTACCTGCGCATGTGCATCCCTCCCAGCTGATTTTCAGCCCATTTGAGCCCTCCTGGAGGCTCAAAGGAAGCCTCTGCCACCTCGGGAGGCCAAAAAAACGGGCCTTCCAGAAATACCGGAAGTGCCCGTTTTCAGCCTCTGGAGCCCGGGGGAGGCCGTTTTCGTCCTCTCAGAGGTTCGAGGGAAGCCTCTGCAGCTTCGGGAGGCTGAAAAATGTTTTTTTTTACTTTAAAACGGGCAAAAAATGGTTTTCCCACCTCCCAAGGCTGCAGAGGCTTCAATCAAGCCTCCAGGAGGGTGAAAACACCTCCCCCGGGCTCCAGAGGCTGAAAACAGGCACTTCTGGTATTTCCAGAAGGCCCGTTTTTCAGCCTCCCGAGGCTGCAGAAGCTTCCCTCAAGCCTCCGGAAGGACGAAAACTGCCTCAAACGGGCTGGAAATCAGCTGGGAGGAGCGCACATGAGCAGTGAAGGTAAGGGGGCGAGGGTGTTGCACATGCATGTGCAAGGGGTAGGGTGCATTGCATTGTGGGTGCTGGTGCACGCGCTATCGGGCGCGCACACACTTTCGGCACACCACAACAAAAAGGTTCACCACTGGCTTAAGGCTTCCATTTGTCTGTCGTGTATGCATTTCCATGTCAACATTATGTATATATTTTAAACTGTATTTTTATTCTTTAACAGAGTGCTAGACAATAATTAATGCCAGTTTAATATAGCTTTGGCCATGAAGATTAATGCAACAGTTTTGGAAAAGCTCATCTTTCTTGCATTTTTTTTTTAATCTGTACTTTAGAATGTAAGGGAGGAAATAATCAGAAAATAACTGTAAATGAGAACTGGGCGGTTTTTTGTTTTGTTTTGTTGGAAACAAACTGGCTCTCATTTTAAGCTTCAGTTAATTTAGAATGCAGCAATTTGTCTTTTAGCTGGCACCCATTGCTATATGCATGTTATACCTGTGCTCTAAACCAGGGGTCTCCAACTGGTAGTGTGTGGACCACTGGTGGTCTGCGAGAAAATTTTGGCGGTCCCCAGAAAAATTGTTTGCATTTTTTATATTGCACTAAATCAGGGGTCCTCAAACTATGGCCCCTGGACCGGATGCGTGCAATGAACGTTTGTTTTGCTGCACTCTCCCCCTTTAGGGTTTTTTTTGTGCAGATCGAAGGGGGGGGGCAGAAATTTTTACTTGGGGTCTGCTTCAGCTTCCTGGTGCGGGCTTTGGGCGAAGGCTGGAGGGAAGTGCCGCTGGTGGCAAAGAGCCAGCGGGACTGCATCATGGCCTGGAACTGGCTGACCATCTCAGCCCACTGAGCCTCCATGCCGGTACGTGGCCTTGCACTCCCACAGGTCCTCCCTCTGCTTGGAAAGCCTATGCTTGTAGTCCTCAGGTGCTTCTGCTGAGCCCCCTTCTCGGTCAGATCCAATCTGAACTGAGCTAGCTGTTTTGCCAACTCTTTCTCATGGTGGCTGCTTAGCTCCACCGCTTACTTGTGGTGGCTGCTTCCTGTTGGGGCCATAAGGAGCCTGGCCGGCAGGCAAGAAGTAGCTAGGTGGGGAAGGGTGAGTAGAGGCCAGTGAGGCGCCCCTCAATGTGAGTGACATTGAGTTGGCCACACCTACGAGTCACATGATCACCTAGCCACACCCACCCAGCCAGTCATTAGGCAGATCATATTAGTGGTCCGCAGGATTTAAAATTATGAATTTAGTGGTCCCTGAGGTCGGAAAGGTTGGAGGGCCCTGCTCTAAACTCTGTGCTGGCTTCCTTTTAGGCTCCCAATGCAATTCAATGTGCTGGCTGTCACCTCTGAAATAAAATAACATGACTTGGCATGAGGGCATCTCCAAGACTCCCAACTGGAATCGTAAACCCAACCAAGATGTCCTAAAAGAAACTTGGTCTCCCATTTCTGTGAGGTATGGGCTGGAAGAGCTTGGGGACAGCTTCTTGGTAGCAAATGCCTGTATTATGAATACTCCCCCCTCCCTTATAAGTTATTGTGCACCTCATTCTGACCTTCCCATTCTGACACCCTTGAAAAATTGAGTATGCAGTACAGCTTGTACTTTTATCCATTATTTCCTGTTTCAAGCTGTGGGATAATGTTTTGCATCAGAACAATGAACAATATGTACTATTTCTATTTAGACCATTTGTATAGCCACCCATCTTCTGGACAGCATTCAAAAGATTAAAAGCAAAAAAACATAATATAAAATGCAAAATAACCCACGCCCACATCTAACCTAGTCCATTTTAAAACCGTAAAAACAAATTCACCACCAGAGCTGGTTCAAACTCCTAACCCAAATGCCTGAGGGAACTGCAGCTGAGCCTGGAAAGCATTGGCGCATCCATCCTTGTGCTCCTTGATCTCTTGGTGGCTCTTGAGCAGAGTATCCTTCTGAGCTGGGAACAACTTCTCATCCAAGAACACTTGTACGTTCTTGTTTTTTGTATGCATTATGCATGTCAAGGGCCACAGAGAAAGTGGCCACCAAAAGGATGGCATTGCAAAGTGAATCAAGCTTTTTCTTTTTTCTTTTTAATCCATTGGAAATTTTAAGGCTTAAAAACCTACCAATGAAGGAGAATATTTGCAGCTTGAAATGAGGAGTCCTTGGTGCTCCTGGAGCTTGGTTGTTTTCTTGCAGACATTTCATTACCCAAATCAGTGCTAGTAAAGAATGGGGTTTACTCTCAGTTTATATTCTAGTGGCTTGCCCTCTCAGTGTTGGTAGGGATAGCCTTGGAGGTCCTTTGGTTGGACTGTTTACTGTTAGTTTGTTTGACAATTCCTTGACTGGGTATTGCTTATCTCTTGATTGTTGGTCTGCTGTAAATCTTGGTGTTAATCATCTGGGTGTTGATTTCTGGTCAGGAGTTGTTTTGTTCTTTTTTGTTCCCTTTTTGGCTTATCTTCTTTTGCACAGTATATACACATACGTCTACACACTGTGCAAAAGAGATTATTAACAACTGCAAAGGAAACAAAAAGCCATTAGAATATAAACTCAGAGCAAACGTCATTCCTTACTAGCACTGATAACGTTACCTAGTGTAGGTAATGAAACATCTGCAAGAAAATGGTCAAGCTCAGAGAGCACCAAGAACCCCTCCCTTAAAAAGATGTAAGGTATTTTATCCCTTAAACCCTCCCCAAAGGACTGGGACACTGCTTGTGCTGAGAAAGCATGACCAGTGTATCAGGTTTTAATTAAAAGGAGTGAAGGAAGGAAGGAACATGTGAAAAATCTTGTGCTATACTGTTAATTTCAGTATTCCTTGCTTCTCCTTTCAGAAGAGAGTCCATTTAAATATTCATCAATCCTTGTTAATTATTAACTGCTACAAATTAACCATAGATTGTTTCTTCCAATGTACTCTTAGAGTTTTTACTTGGAGGAACCATAACTTGCTCTTCATTTCCTAGAACTCCAAGTCACTTCAGATGAAACCGAAAACATTTTAATTCCGACTTCACAGTTCTTGGAGAGAAAACTCCAGATTACAACATGTACTTTTCCTTTTCAGCTATTTTTACACTGAGGTTCATTCTGATTCATTTACCAGCTCAGTGAAACCCACAAACCCAACATTTAGTCTCCAAATTGTTTATTTGTGATGGTCTGCAGAGCCTCACACACAAAACACATTAGCAACATTTTCAAGGTGAAAGACTTCCTCTGTTAACCAAATACAAGCTATATCTACTTTACAGGAACAAAGGGACTCGCATTAGAAACATAATTGGCTACAAGTAAGGTGTCCAGCAACTCTGTACTCAGATACATTTAAATCATGGTAAAATAAGCATACATATTAGAAAAATATGTACCACATTTTTTAAAATTTACCGTGCTATGGACTAGGCTGTGCAGAAATTTCTCTATTTTTCTTGACTCCCAAATGAGAACATGGACAACTTACATGATTTATGTAACTTGCAGTAAAAAATGATGTAAATGGTAAAAAGTTTGTAATTATGCAATTGACAAATTATGCAAATAATGTCAGTTATAGACATTTTCACTTATGGGCATTCTTGTTCAGCAGACTTTTTTTCTCACCTTGTCTATAAAATCAAGATTTTATGGCATTAATCAATTCCATATATTAAGGATATACTTTGAGAAAAATATTTAACAACTATTACTTTTTGTAGAGCAAAGGTGGTATAATCTATGAGTCTCCATGTTATTGAAGAAGAAATAAGTGAGAGGCAGGCATATTTAATATACCTAATTAACATAATACAGCCCTACCACTCCATCTTTCCTTCTTTCCAGGCAGGTAGACACATTCTCAAACTCAATGTGTCACCACTTTCCAATTTTTGTTTTCTAAAGACACTCTGGTTTGGCTAACAAGAATGGGATTAAATTCACTGCTTACATCGAATTTACTGGAGACTATTTAATGTGCGACACAAACTTGAGAACTTTTCTATCCAGCTTCTTGCTAAATATATGACTTTTTCTGACCTTTCAAGGCAGTCAACTTTGGCCAGCAGTGATGGCTTCTCTACATCCAACAAAGGATGGGCTAGAAAGACACATAGGATTCAGAAGCTGTCTCATTAAATCATTAAAGGTATAGTGCTCAGTTGTATATTAATCAGCATTATATTTTAAAAACCTGAACAAAGAACCTGAAAGGCATCGGGGAAGACTCAATAATAGTTATCCCTACTGAGGTGTTAAATGAATATTAAATGTTTTTTTCCAAAGTGTTAAAATAATTTTAAGAACAAAGAGCCTTTTTTCAAAGCAAGCTGACCCTACTGTAAAAGACTAGAACATTTAAATATGTTGTTCCACAGGTTATATAAGTTTGAAGAGCACTACTTGCCTGTGCCTTTCAATTAAGTGATTAAGCGCTCAAACTAGTATCCACAGTTTCACTGGAAGATTCAACGTCCTTAATAAAAGTTACATTCCACATGGAGCACAGGTATAAGGACCAAAAGCTTTGAGAGAATAAATTGTTTAGAAGTACTCCTGGATACACAAAGATGAGCCTTAAATAAAGCAGCAGAAATTACAAAAGTAGCATCAGAGGAGACCCCAGTTAAAGTGAGAGGCTAATGTAAAGTTTCTTAAGACAACTAGGCAATTTCCTCACCTCTGCCAATGTGTGTAAGAGAAGGGGAGGAGGATGACCAAACTAACTTTGGGAAGTGACACAAGTGAAAATGACCAAAGAGGAAATTAGATCAAGCTGTGTGGTAGGCTAAACTAATGTTTCTCTGTGATGTTTAACCATCATCAGGTCATTCAGAAAAGAGAGACAGCACTTCTTAGTCATTCTCATATTCAAATGTGTATATTCTGTCTTTTCATTCCACTCCCACCACCCCAAACATACACGCTACTTTGAATGGAATTTGCATTGCTTTAGCCAGGAAGAATAACAAGGTTAAAGTGGGGGAAAGACTGTTCCCTATCATCCCCTTTGCCTGGTTCCTCAACTTCCTTTGTGCTATTGGTTGAGCAACTATGTTCCAAAAGATACCATAGAAATGGACCAGGTTTTGCAATCTGCTCCATAAAAAGGCTACTTATAAGCAATGTTGTAAAATCTTCAGATGATCACTTTTCCCAGACATAAAAGGGCGAGTTACAAGAAACGTTTGCTTTTCATAAGTCCACAAAGTTTATCTTTTCTCCAAAGAGAAACGTAGTTGATGCACTTGATGGGATCCATTTACAGCACCAGCAAGCAAGGAGTTAACTAACCAGCCCTTTAAAAGAGGAAATGAAGGCATCCACTGCCTAATTATGCTGAAAGCACTGCACAATTATGACTAAAAGCAGAGAAGTATCAAGGAGTGTCTAGCTTTGAGCTGATTTACTTTCCTGCTGCCTTTTGAAGATTAAGATGTTGCACAACATAGCTCTGCTGTCCACTGTTACTGTTTTGGGTGTGCTGGAACAAGGTAAGGGATGCATTCTGCTGTTACAAAAACAAATTGAATGTAGATTTACACACTGCAAAAAAAAACCCTGGGTTGTTAAGTTACGAGATGTACATTGTATAAGAAGTTTAGCAGTAGGTTAGCCAAAGAGCCAAAATGATTTATGATATTCTAGTAAGTCTTTTATAAAGTAAAAAGTAGCTCATGGTTCCTTTCAGCTATTTGAAGGGGCAAAAGCCAAAGACTGGGTTATAGAAACAGTGATTGTGTATTGCCAGTAGTATAGATGTTTAGTTTGTCTAGTACGAGAACAAAAACTAGAAAAAGAAAATACTTCTCCCCAAATCAAGGGAAAATTTTGCTATTAAATGTAACCTTATTCCATAAAACACCTTCTTGAGTTCAGTGGGACATAATTTAAGCAGGGGGACAAGCCCCAGAAGATAAACCAAACTATTGTACTATATTCAGTAAGATAAACAAAACTTTTTGTGTGAAGTTGAGATGCGAAAGCCATCTTTTGCTTGCAGCCTCTCTCATATTGCGGAATGTTTTTCTGCCACCTGCTCCGTTTCTCCCCATTGCCCATTTTATAACTGTCTCACTCCAATGGGACTAGCCTGCCCTACTTGTGCTGGCAGAAGGGGCATGCTGTGGAACCCATCAGTCAACTTCAGCTGGTGGGGGTCCAGAAGAAGAGCCTGTCCTGCTATGGCTTTTGCCCTCTGGAATATCATGGTCCCTGAGGCGACATCCGCGCCCACCCTTTTGGCCTTCTGAAAGGGCATGAAGACCTGGCTGTGCCAACTGACCTGGAGCTCCAATGGGGGTGTGGCATTTTGGAGATGGCTACTGGGGTAGATAACACCCCAGTCATCCCACCTCCTCCCTTCCTATCCACCTTGGTCAATTTAATTTTAATGGAATTTTGAATTTAAGATTTCTATTTATTGCTTTAATGTTTTACACCATAGTTTTATTGAATTATTGAATGTTTTACACTATAGTTTTATTGAATTATACGCTGCTTAGAGTCACCTTTGGTGAGATGGACGGCATGTTTAACAAGTAATTTTATGGAATCATAGACTGGAAGAGTTGGAATTTACCTTGGGGATCATCTAGCCCAAGTGCCTGCTCAATACCAAAAAACCATTGCCAGGGCATTCCTAGCAGAAGGCTACCTAGTCACCCACCATTTAAATGCCCTGAGGAGAGATATCATCGCCTCCCAAGGCAGTCTGTTCCGTTGCCAAACAATTTAACTGTTTGGCATTTATTTTTCCTGCTATCTAGCCAAAATTTACTTCTTTATAATTTAAATCCACCCTATTCTGTACTCTGAGCACTTCTGTCCCATTTTCTACATAAGAACCTTTCCGTTATTGAATAACTATCAAGTCTTCACACATTCTTCTCTCCTGCAACGTAAGCATCCCCAACTGCTCCTCTTGAGTTTTTCTGTCGTGGTTTCTTATTGTCTTGGTTATTTCTCTTCTGGACCCACTCCAGGGAGCCAACTGTTCTTCCTAAGTTGCTGGACCCACAACTAGCCCTAATATTCTTGGTGTTGTTTAACAAATGCAGAACCAAAAGGACGAAGAACAATCATCATTTTTCTATTGCCCTTTCTCATACTTGCCCTGGGCAGATTACAAGGCAGGTGAACAAGAAAAGATGGAAGTTGTGAGGAGAATATTGGTTTGGGGCAAAGTTCCTTAAGTGTGCTGTGTTGGTGCTTTCCCTGCAGGTGACAACCAAGAGGAGGTAATAAGGAAAGCTGTCCTGAAATATGCTATATGACTTCAAATGCAATACAATTGATCCATGTGTAACAATCTATTTGATATCCTTTGTTTCCCTTCTTCTTGCATATGACAATACCTTGTCTAACATTTTCTAGTGTAACCTGACTCTGCACATCACAGTGAACAGCAATTCAAAACATATTAATAAAACGAACCTTTAAATGAAATATTCTTTTTTATTTGGGCATCTGGGATGGTTTTAATACTCCAATATTGCATTTTTAAAAAAATTCTATGGTTTTAATTTCCATTTGAGGATTCCATTTGAGGATTAAAAGTAGAAAGAAGTATAGATCAAATCACTATCAACTGCAAATTGCAACTTGTTTCCTGGCTTCTGTTACGTATTTTGATTTCAGCATTTTACTGGAATGTTTTACTGACTGACTTGCTATTTAGAGGTCACTAAAGGGCTTCCTGCCACTCCCAAATGATGGAATGCAATGCTCCTCTTTTATAATTGCTCCCAGTCTGAGGGAAGATTGCAGATTTTAAAGATGTGGAGTCAAAGCTTTTCAATTTGTTCCTTGCAGTTTGTTCCTACAATCTGAATATTAGCATATGAAGTGGTTAGTGAAAATGTTTGGTAAAACACAAACACACACTTGATTTAATATTTCTAGGGACACTTTTGTCAGTATTTTTGTTATGTTTTCTTTAATTTTTACTTGTGGTGTTGATATATAATATTTTAAAAAAAACATTACATTAACCCTTTAAAATGGCATGTTTGTGGGCTCTAGGGGTGACAAAATATATTGTTTTATTTATTTCAAGTGTTTCTTAAAGGCTCCATAACTATTAGCTACAAGGCTACATGCAAAAGAAATATGGTCTTTTAAATTTAAAATTTTAAAATATAAAATGAAACATTGAAATAGATGCCACAAAAACATTTTAAAATACCGCAGAAATAAAGTTAAATAACATCATAGGACAGCAGCAGAAAAGAGAAATGAATGGGGAGGAAAGAGTTTTCAGAGGTGGGGGTGGAGGAGTTTCTCCACTTGGGAAGGGATGGTCTCATTGAAGGTAACCTTCCACTCTTGCTCAACACAAGAGTCTCTTACAGAACTGGGGCTCTAATCTGTCAATCATCTTCCTAGCCATTGAAGAATCTGCCATGTATGTCCCCATAGCAAGTAAGCCAAAGCAAAAGTGCCTAGTCTAGTGGTGAAAGCACCAGGCTAGAAAGTGAGAGATTGTGAGTTCTAGTCCCTCCTTAGATGTGAAAGCCAGATGGGTAACTTTGGGCCAGTCTTTCTCTCAATCCAATCTACCTCACGGGATTGTTGTGGTGAGGAAAATAGGAGGAGGAAGTATTAGGTTATTGAGTTATTTGTAAAAATAATAAAAAACCCCACTCCCTTCTTCTGACCCTGTAGTCTCTATTCAGGGTAGAGTTAGTACAACCAAATGGAGATGAGATTTACTGGCCAGATGCCCTTCCTGACACCTACATGGGAGTTCACAGCAGATATTTTTTATTCGCACCCTAGGAGAGAAACATCTGCTGCTACCTAGGATTGAACTCTCAACCTTCCGGGTAGGAGGCAAGAGTCTTCACCACTAGGTCTATAGAAATAAATAGAATAAAACGTGCACAAATGTAAAATGGAATCCTTTTGCAGAAATGTGGGTACTTTGACCACTTGAAGGTAAACTTCTGTCCATCCTACTAATGTTGAAAGGGAGGAAGAAGCTGATAAGAATCAAATGATGTCTGGGGGTCCTTCTGAGGCTTTCTTGGGTTCTGCTTTTGTGTACTCAATGTGAGCAGTGTTTTCTGATACAAATGACTGAGCTGTTTTCCTTCACCAGAAGAAATAATGAGCTTCTCTTTACCTTTTGTTCGCCTCCAGCCTATTTTGCCATTCAGGTGATCGCCTTTCGGAGGAAGTTCAAAGTCTCTCCTCCCATCATTTCAGGCCCACCAGAATTTGAAAGGATCTTCAGAGCACAGTAAGTTAAATTCTGTTTTTTTTTTTAAAAGAATATTTGTTGCCTTTGAAATGCGTTTAAGAAGAAACAATCGAAGTATTCCCTTTCAAGGTAAATGATGTTATGCAAAGTTCATAAAAGATGGAAAAACTCAAAATAAGATGAAATGGGGAGAGGGAGAGAAGAAAGCATAGCTAGATCTAGTTTATAGTAACATATTTGCTAGAGCTTTTCATGGTTTTCTGACTTGGTGACTTCATGCTTTTTATTCTTTAAAAATACTCTTTTTAAAATTTTTTTAAAGGATTTCATCCACTCCATCCAATTGTGACTTTCTCAGCTTGCTTCCTCTCAATCACTTGATTCTCTCTTCATGTATTTCCTCTGTGGTTTGATTTTCATTCATTCTTTCTGTATGGTCGAGCCACGTCAGAGATTTTTTTATTCCAAGGCCTTGACACTACATTCAACTTCCTTTCACTTTTCTCATGAATCTATTTTCAGACTGCAGTTTTGAAATGAACATTGGGCATTAAAATGTCACCCTTCTAATTCTAGACCAAGGGGAGGATTTTGACAAATGTTGGTTATGTGGAGTAATTGGGAGGTCTGGGAAATGCCTCTGGCCTCTTTCTCTGTTTTGATTTCCACAAATGTGTTCAAACTGTGTTAGAGTATGGCACATTCTAAGCAGAAAATGCCCGTAAAAATTCTCTCTAATGACATGAAATGAAACACAATGTTAAGAAGTTTAGAAGAATAGAGTTTGAAGGTACCTCGGAAGTCTTCTAAGCTCATGCAGGAGACCTATTACCATTCCAGACAGGTGGCATTCCAGTCTCTTCTTAAATGCCTCCAGTGATGAAGCACCCACAACTTCTGCAGGCAAGCTGTTCCACTGGTTAATTGTGCTCTCTGTTAGGAAGTTTCTCCTTAATTTCAGGTTGCTTCTCTCCTTGATTACTTTCCATCCAATGTTTCGTCTTGCCTTCTGATGACTTTGGTGACTGCTATGATGTTACCCCAGTCCTTCTTTTCACTAGAAAATGTGCTCCTTCCTCACATTTTAGATGAGAGAGCATAATTTCAGAAGCAAAGCTTTAGAACCAGTCTAGTGGTTAATGCATCAGGCTAGAAACTAGGAGGCTGTGAGTTCTAATCCTACCCTGGCATGAAGTCTGGCAGGAGACTTTGGACTGGTCACTCACTCTCAGCCCAACAACCTATCTCAAGGGATTATTGTGGGGAAAAGAGGAGGAGGATGGAATCTTAGGTATTCTCACTGCCTTAAGTTAATCATAAAAATATGACTTCAAAGGGATATAAATAAATAATTATTCAAGGCATGTTAAAGCTTGTCACGAGTGGTTAATGGTAGCTGTCCTGCCTAATTTCCACATGGCTGTAAATGTGTTTGGTGAGAAAAGGTAAACACATAAAGGTTCTTCATAACAAAAAGCTGTTTTGTGATAACTAACTGCATTCTACAAATTTCAGGCAAACATCCATCTCCTTTCCAAAGTGTTTCAAGCTCTTTGTTTATTAGTGACTACAGCTCAGAACGAACCCACTTTGGCTGGGATGCGGCTGCTACTTATAGCCAGCAGCCACAGTTGCCAGCCAATCAGAATGCAGGGTTTTCCCGCACTTTTTAAACCAATCATTTCTTACATTTTACAAAAACAGTTCAAACTAAACCAATGACTTTAAACCTGCATACATAACACCCCTCCCCACTAGGTTCAGTCCATACTCAAACCCCAGCCTATCTAATGTATTCTCTTAAATAGGTGGGGCTCTTACGTATGTTGAGACCTATGTGGTTCAGATGTTTTAAGGTTCTCACCTTGTGAGGGAGGAAATGTGTCTGCTGACATTTCCTTACTAGGACTTGTATTAATGGTAGAACCTGTTTGGTTACTACAACCTGGTCTCTCCTCCCAATCCATCTCCAACCCAATGTCAGCACCTAAATCAGGTAATGATGTGCAATCTTCCATTTGTGAAAATGGTTGTTGGTATTGTGACAGGTTTTGGGATGGTTCCTGTCGTGTTAGCTCGTTACACATGGGGTTGATTCTTGCTTGTTCATTACACTCATGATCCTCCCTTCCCCTAGAAGAGGTATTAGGTATGGGAACTAGAGAGGAACAATTGCATGTTCCTGAGGTAATCTGGATCTAAGCTGATCAATGTGCCTGCTCCAGAGGACACCATCCTCTGTTTGTACCCTGTAAGATCGAGGGCCTGTGATTTGGGTTATCTCAGCAGGAATCCATAAAGGTTCACCCATAAGGTTCTTAGCATAAACAGAATCACCCACAGTGAATGTGCGAACTTTGCTAGTGGAATCTAGTGGTGCTGGGTGCGTAAGTGGGATGAAGGCGGTCAAGGGGAGACCTGAGTTTCCTACCCATCAACAACTCTGCTGGGGATAAGTTAGTTGATGGGTTGGGAGTGATATGCTGGACACTGAGAAGTTTTTCAACTCTCTCAGTGATATCCCCTGGACCCAATTGCTGAAGTTTTTCCTTGGTAAATCATACCATACGTTCAGCCCGGCCGTTAGCCGAAGGATGCCCAGGGGCTGTCAGGGCATGTCTGATACCCTGCTGTGCTAGATATGATTCAAAAAGGTTGGATGTAAATTGAGGACCATTGTCAGAAACAAGTACATCAGGTAACCCGTGAGTTACAAAAAGCTTTTTAAGCTGTTTGATGACAGCATCAGTTGTGGTGGATGCCATAGGGATGACCTCTAGCCATTTGGAATATGCATCTACTATAATAAGGAAAGTGTGCCTCTGGTAGGGCCAGCAAAATCAATGTGAATCCTGGACCATGGGCCCCTAGGACATTCCCATTCCTGTGTGGGGCGAGAGGTGGGGCAGGCCTGACTATCTGGCAGTTGGGACAAGATGCAACCCAGTTTTCAACCATTTTGTCAATACCTGGCCACCATACATAACTCCTGGCCAATCCCTTTATTCTGACAATACCTGGATGACCCTCATGTAACATTTCCAAAACCTCTTTTTGCAGTTTTGCAGGAATAACCACCCTGTTACCCCACATACAGATAATTCAGTTTGCCTGGATTTAAAAGGTTGGGCAAGTTGAGGTAGATCTTGAAGAGGCCAACCTTTCTTAATCCAGCCTATAACAGGAGCCAATCAAGTGTCTTTGGCATTTTCAGCAGTGTGTACTGGAAGCTTGGCAACAGTTCCTAGGAAAAAGGTGTAAGTCTCAGGAGCAAAGTCCTCAGTGTGAGAAGGAAGTGGGCAGCAACTCAAAGCATCTGCATGCCCAATGTCTTTGCCAGGCCTGTGGATGAGTTTGTATGAATAAGCAGCAAGAAATTCAGTCCACCTCAGCATTCTTGGTGACAGGATAGTGGGCGTAGGTTTGTCTCCTGCCACAATGCCTAACAGAGGTTTGTGATCTGTGATAATGGTAAATGTTCTCCCATATAAATACTCATGGAATTTCTTGACAGCTGCAACAATTGCCAAGGCTTCCTTGTCCAGTTGGCTGTAATTCCTCTCTGCTTTAGTCAAGGTGCAAGAGTAAAATGCAATAGGAGCTTCCCTCTCGCTGGGAAGCCTGTGGCTCAAACCCCTCCACCACTCCAAAAGGGGATGCATCACAAGTCAGTACAACAGGCAAATTCTCAGAGAACTGTCTCAGTACAGCATCAGACGTGATTAGTCTTTTAATATTGTTAAATGCAGATTGTTCTTTTCTGCCCCAGACCCACGCAGACTTTTTGTCTAATAATCTGTGCAGTGGTTCTGCAATGGTTGCCTTCTGAGGTAGGAACATGTGATAAAAGTTAATGAGTCCAAGGAAGGCTTGCAAATCTGTTTTACATTTTGGTCTAGGGGCTTCTTTGATTGCCTGAACCTTGGCATCTGTGGGGTGGATACCATGCTTGTCAATCATATAGCCCAAGAACTCAACCTTGTCAGTTCTAAGAGTGCATTTTTCTTCCTTGACTTTTAACCCGCTTTTTGAATCTGGTAAGGACTTCTCTGAGTCTCTCTTGTAACTGAGTGTCATTTTCAGCAGAGATTAACACATCATCAAAGTAAGGTACTACCCCTGGCAGTCCTTGGAGCATCCTTTCCATAAGGCTTTGGAAGATGCCTGGTGCCACGCTTACTCCAAACTGTAACTTTTTACATTTGAAAGCACCTCTATGAGTCACAATGGTTTGGGCCTCTGCAGTGGCATCATCAACTGTTAATTGTTGATATGCCTGGGCCAGATCCAATTTGGCAAAGACTGTACCCCTGCCAAGTGAATGTAGTAAATGATGCACCACTGGAACTGGATATGCGCTCTGTTGAAGCACATGGTTTAATGTCCCCTTATAGTCTCCACAGATTCTCACAGACCCATCAGTCTTGACTGGTGTGACTATGGCTGTCTCCCACCTGGAGTGGTCAGTGGGCTCTAAAACTCCTTGAGCTATTAGTTTATCTAATTATGCATCAATTTTTTCCTTTAAGGCAAATGGGACCCTTCTGGGCTTTAAGCGAATTGGGGGAACCTTGGGATCTAGACTGAAAGTGATAGGGGTCCCCATATACTTGCCCAATCCATCGCTGAAGACCTCTGGAAACTCAGACTTCAAGGCCTCCTCCCATTCAGTGTTGCTCACATGATTGATGCCAGTCACCTCGATGCCTGGTGGATTGAACCACTTAAGTCCCAGCAAGCTTGGGCGATCCTTGTCCACGATGGTCAGGGGCAAGCGTTTGGTGTGGCCTTTGAACTTCACGTTGAATTCTCTTGTTCCAACTACTGGAATCTTGTTCCCTTGGTAGTCTTTAAGAGTCAGTGCTTGCTTCTTGAAATGCTTCTTCTGAATGTTTGGGAGTAGTCTGTGAATAGTGTCTCGTGACACGATAGATAAATATGAGCCTGAGTCCACTTCCATTTGACAAGGCCTTCCTTCAATTAGTACCTTGACATACACTTTTCTGTTATTGATATAAGAAGAATGACCAATAGTTACTGTCTGATGAGTTTCATTCTTCCCCTTTGCTTCTGTGCTGTGCCCCATTTTCTCACTGAGGTTTTTGGGCTTGAATTCTTTGTCAGGAAACTTCCTTCTGTTGAGTGGAGTTCTGGATGATTTGCAGACTCTTGCTAGGTGTCCTCTTTTTTCACAACGGAGGCAGATGGTATCTAGGAACTTGCATTCAGTGCGGGGGTGGCTTCCCCCACAACCTCTGCAGTAGAAATCTTGCTTCTCTCTTCCCAGGTCTTTCTTTTTCCGCTCCATTCTGAGTCTATAAATTCCTTCCTCCACCTCACTACAGTCTGACTCAGAATCTATTTGCTCACAATGAGTTGCTGTGGACTTTTCCACATCAGGATGGCTTGTGGCCTTGTTAATTTTCTTCATGGCTGCTGCTGAGGACTTGGTAGCTTCTGCTGAAGAGGCCTCTTCTATTGCTTCCTTCAGCGTGATCTTAGGTCTTACTAATAACTTGCTCTGAAGCACCTTGTCTTTAAGGCCCAGAACAAATCGATCGCATGGCCTCTTCTAAATTGTTAAATTCACATGCACCCCAATGTCTCTTAAACTTGCCACGAAGTCGTTACGTTTTCGCTTTCCCCTTGATCCCGACGGTAAAACTCGTGTCTCTTAATGAGGCACGATACTTGTGGGGTGTAATGGGCTCTTAACAACTTTTCTAAGTCAGGCCATTCCATTACCTTCACGTCTGCAGCTCCTGCCAATGCCTTCGCCATCTTGAAAACTGCTGGACCGCGGTCGTGAGAAAGACCGCCCTCTTCGCTTCTCGGAAATGTCGGCAAGATCGTTTCCTTCCAGATACATTTGGAAATGATCTGCATACGACTCCCAGTCTTCTGCCGTCGGATCGACGGGCTGGGGGTGTTCAGCACAGCCATCTCCCTCTTCTTCTGTTCCGCGTTGCCTTCTTCTTCAGGGAGATCCCACCTTCGTCGCCAGTGTTAAGTTTGCATGAAGAGACAGACGCGGAGTGCTTCAAGCTCTTTGTTTATTAGTGACTACACTCAGAATGAACCCACTTTGGCTGGGCTGCGGCTGCTACTTATAGCCAGCAGCCGCAGTTGCCAGCCAATCAGAGTGCAGGGTTTTCCCGCACTTTTTAAACCAATCATTTCTTACATTTTACAAGAACAGTTCAAACTAAACCAATGACTTTAAACCTGCATACATAACACAAAGTACCAGTGGGAGAGGCTGATTTGCACTGAGCAAAGAGAGAGAGGAAATGAGAGCTTTGTTTTCAAAGCTGTGGCTTTTTGCTAAAGTAACCTGCTTTCCATAGCTTTCCATAGTTTGTTCAAAATATGGGATGTTCCAGATAACCTGCTCCAACATGGGGCAGCGTTCAAATTTCCTAGCCAGCATGATCTCTTCTGAGAATTCTGGGAGTTGATGCCCACACATCTGGAGGGTGGTCAGGGTGAGAAACACAGCTCCAGACCCATCAAGTCAAATAAAAGTGTCCAGTTCCTTGCATTTGTTCATAAACAGAAGCATTTGTTGTTTGCTATTGTGGGAAGAAAAATCTGGTCCAGTTCCAAACCAGGAGAAAGACTCTAGAAATAAAATGGAGGCTGGCTGGCTGGAAAGAAAGGCTTCCAGAAACTTCAGTGACAGCAGCATGTTTCTGAGGTAGCTCACAAAATGGCTGAGTGAGTGGATGGGTCTTTATAGGATTTGGGGTTTTGTGATTGAGATGCTCTACCAGCCTTATACAATGTAGTGAGCCTTGTGTTTTTTACAAGCCTTTTGGCTGAAGGTGTTTTGTTTATGAATAGATTGGCCCAGTCTTTCTGAATGGATAGAAAATCTGCATTCCTAAAGGCCAGCCTCTTCAAGCTTCTTCAAGCTCTTACAAGCTGTTTTCCTATGGCAGGAAAATGGGGGCTGATCTCTGCCTTTCTTAAGATTTTTCTCCATTTCTCCTTTGGGGAAATATAATATTCTGCCTCTTTTAATATTCCCCCAAATATTTAATTCTCGAGGTGCGGGGTGCTTCCCACACTATTGGGGGAGAGGGGACTTCCCACACTAGCTTTAAAATCAATGGACTAAATTTTCAAACTACTGTCTTCTGACTTTGGCTCTTCCAATGAGAGGTGCACTTACTAATCATCTGTTTGAATTATTGCCAGAAAATGTTTCTAAGATGACTGGCAGCTCCAAAATGTGATTTTGATTGGTTCAAACTGCTGCCAGAGGAAATATATATTCTATTTATACTGAGTAAACTGCACTGACTTCTTGCTGATTTCTGGACATCATTTAGCTTGCTATTAATCCTTGCAGTTCATCCTCACTCAGATCAGCTGATGAAGTTCTGTTTTCATCTTCCTGTTTTATTTGTCATTTGGTTGGGGTATATAATTAGGGAGGGCTTTTTCTTGGAAATGCTTACGCTTTTCAAACTTACCCTCTAGGACAAGTTACTTAAAATTGTTCCACTTTCCTTTGAAGGGAGGAAATTATAATGAAACTCCTTCTATCTGATCTATTGCAGCTCGGGTAGTATTAAATAAGGTAGGTAGGAGGCTATACATGGAAGTGAGCAGTTCTGCTTCCTTTATGCCAATGTTGGAACAGATACCAGCTTACCGTATTCACCTACAAGATCCTACATGCTAGACACCATGATCTTACAGACATATCACTCTCCCATATAGTGGTACCTTACCTATAATTGGAGACTCAATTTTGAGTGCCTTTGACATGCTTTGGCAATAAACTCTAGAATATGGGATTTTTAAAAAATAGTGGAACCTCCTCCCTCGCCATCCCCAACCTGCAACCGCTAGGGCATACCATCTTCAAATGGGCTACAAATGCTTACTTTGTTATCTGTCCAGCAGCAGACAAAGCTCATTTCATTTTCCTTCACCTTTTAATTGCCTTGTATGCAGTGTAGTATTTTATTCTTGTGATGCTTTGTTGTAACTATTTTTGTTGCCAAAAGAGAGACTGCTATAGAATGATAAAGATTAGAACCAATTACAAGCAATTCCTCTTCAAAACTTATCTTTTCTATAAAACTTCTGAGGCAAATGTACAGTTTCTATGTAATTATACCTCAATACTGTAAATATCACATCTTCAGTTTTTTTTAACCTCCATTTCAGGCCCATTTTTTCCTTGTGTCTATAATTTAGAATGTAAGCCCACTTTTAAAAGGAAAACCTCTTATTTCTATAATCAAAATGAATTTTCAACTGTTACCACCCACCGGGCATGCAATTCAGCAATAAGGACACAAACATAGTGATTTTTTTTAGACTGGAACAAAAAAACCCACTTTTCAGAAGTAGGGAAATAATGCATGGTTGCAAAAATATTGTGGCTGCAAAACAGCATAGAGGAAAATGTGTACATGTGTTTATCTGAAAATGTGTACATGTGTTTGTCTATAGTGCTTTGAGATGAATTTGTGATTGGATGCAAAAATGGGCTAAAATGAACATAGAGGTCCAGAAAATGAGAATCAGCGCAAACCTAAGAGCCTTGGTGGTGCAGGCTGTTAAATGCCTAGCACTTAAGTTCCAGCTGCCTGCAATTAGTGCCGGCTGGAATCCCACCAGGCTCAAGGTTGACTCAGCCTTCCATCCTCTCGGGGTAGGTAAATTGAGGACCCAAGATTGTTGGGGGCAATAAGCTGACTTTGTAAAAATGCCGCTTAGTAATAAGCAGGCATATACAATGGAATGAAGGCTATTGCTGAGCGCATTGGGTTGTATCCCAAAAATTGTAAGTTGCCCTGAATCTTCGGAGAAGGGCGGCATATAAATGTAATTTAAAAAAAAATCTGACAGATTTGTTCAGTTCCAATTATTTTTCCCCATCAGTGGCAATCCGATTGTTTTCTTCTTTGTTTTACCAGAGCAAATTGCTCAGAATATTTCCCAATATTTCTGTCCCTGTTATGGGTGGCTGGAATCTTTTCCCATCAAGGTAAGAAATAAAATCCTAATTCAGAATCTCTCAACTGCTATGTCCTTTCTGCAAGTAAAAACATGGAATAAGAAGCGAGAAGCTGGAGAACGTTTTAAAAGACCTCCACAGCTTTTTTGTTTTTTATTGTTAATGTTTATCTAATGTAACTGCATTGTAAATAAAGAGTTAAGTATTAAACGCTGGTTGGGTAGAGTTTTAATCAAGGCAGGCATCACGCTTGCAGTGGTAGAGATGATGTGCCCTGGGTTTCCCTGGAGCATTTTCTGTATCTACTACTTTGCACAAAGGCTCCCACTTCTCTTGTTTGTCTCAAAATGCTGTGGGGCATCGATGGCCAATCTGATGCTTTCCACTGTTCATCTAAAATGCACCACTTGTAAATGATGTAACAGGCCAATACACATGATTAGAGTTAGTCCTCAACTTACAACCACAATTGAAACCAAAATTTGTTGCTGAGCAAGACATTTGTGAATTTTGCCCCATTTTATGACCTTTCCTGCCACAGTTGTTAAGGGGATCAGAGCAGTTGTTAAGCTAGTAACATGGTTATTAAGTGAATCTGGATTCCCCATTGACTTTGTCTGTCAGAAGGTCACAAAATGAAACCACATGATCCCAGGACACTGCAACCGTCATAAATGTGGGTCAGTTGCCAAGCACCTGAATTTTGATCATGTGACTATGGGGATGCTGCAATGGTTTTAAGTATGAAAAACAGTCATGTCACTTTTTTAGTGCCATTGTAACTTTGAACAGTCACTAAATGAATTGTTGTAAGCTGAGAACTACTTGTATATGTGAGATACTATTGCTATTGAAGTATGCAGCCATTGTGTCTTGCTATGCTCCCAGATTTGTCAGAAGTTTCATGAGAAGTTTGGGTAAAACAGATCCCATCTGGATCAGGCTAGTGTAAGGAAGAACAAGCACTATATTCTATAGGCTCAAGCTACATGGGAAGCCAAGAATTAATGCTATTGCTTCTTCCTAAAAATCTTTACAGTTGTGCTAATATATGTATAATGGGAGGATCTAGATAATAGTACTCCTTTATTTTTTTTTCTTTTATTTTTTCTTTTTTTTAAATTACATTTATATGCCGCCCTTCTCCGGAGACTCAGGGCGGCTTACAATTTTTGGGATACAACCCAGTGTGCTCAGCAATAGCCTTCATTCCATTGTATATGCCTGCTTATTACTAAGCGGCATTTACATGATTTAAATCCCACAGACCTGGCTACATTAAGTCTGCCAAAGCAAGCAGCAAAGCAAGAACAGCTTTGGTGTTTTTCTTTCCAAATATGTTTATGATATTGGTTTTGTTAATGTTTTTCCCCTCTAATTTTTCAGAAAGGTATACTTCCTAGAGTCACTTTGGCAATTGAGACAGTTTACAAAGAAATTAATTAAAAAATAAAGGTTGATAGAGAAATTGTGATTTAAGGTTTCTTTTATTAATTAGTCCCCAGTTGTCACAAAAGATCTTTTTTAGCAGTGACTTTTGCAGAATTTTATTGTATGTTTCATTGTTAAGGCGAGGCCGGTGGGAGTCCCTTTAAACTGTGAAAGTGTCCACCACCCCAAGTAGCTGGTGGATGAGTATCTAAGCAATTTTGTTTTTTGGCTGGGGAAAGACAAAAACATCCCCTTCACTGTATATATATTTAGTAGTGGTAGTTATGCCTCCTTTATCACTCCATCAATGCAAAAATGATTATGTATCCCAGCATCAGCCTGCAAACCTGATTTGCTGTACTTGTGTTCTGCTCTTGAGTTGCCTCAGGAAAAACTTTTTTTTTTAGAAAAAAAAGCCCTTCCTTTGTTGTATTTCTTATTGAAATTAGTGTTTGATAAACTTTCTGAGTAACTGATTACTGCTTTCTCTGTAGTTTTGGCTGCATTCTGTGGACTAATTTACCTGTATGCTCGCTATCAATACTTTAGAGGATATGCACATTCTGCTGAAAGAAGGTGAGTAATCCTTGTGTGAAATACCTCAAGTAGGTTGTCTTTCAGACAAGTAATTTTGCTGATGTTCAAGCTGGATTTTGTAGCCTTGAGAGCAACACAGATCCATCTCTGCTTTAGGCTAAAGGCAGGTAACACAGTGTAAGATGTTTTCCAGTACAAAAACCATCCCTTGCATAAAACAAATTAGGTGGATTTTTCCCCCTCCCCTAACTTCCGGTCTCCTAATAGCCCCCCGGAATATATTAATTTTATATTTAACCCCATGAGCTCTCAAGGAGTATAGATTTGACAAAGATTAAGCACTTCGTTGATAAGACAAAGAAAACACAGCATCTTGGAACATCTCTTTAATTCCACATCAGTGGTGGGGAAATTGACCCCTTTATGACTTGTGGACTTCAACTTCCTCAGGAATTCTGGGAGTTGAAGTCTACAAGTCATAAAGGGGCCATAATTCCCCACCCCTCTTCTATATCATTTCCCCCTTACAATGTTTTAAGAAAAGAAACCGCCAGAACTGCCTATCCTTCTATGGTTAGTCCAAGAAGATAAGGTACATTTCTATAATCTAGGTAGGATATCCCATGTCTGGTGAACTTGGAAAGACAAATGTCTAGACTTGAGAGGTTATTTTGGGAAAAACAATCAAAGCCGAGGATGTGGGTTCAGTTTTTTTTTTTTTTAATTACATTTATATGCCGCCCTTCTCCGAAGACTCAGGGCGGCTTACAATTTTTGGAGCACAACCCAATGCGCTCAGCAATAGCAATAGTTTGACTGTTACCATCCCACAACACTAGTAGCTGCAAGTCAATCAGTTAATTTTGCTAAATGGGCATTTTTTAAATCTTTCCCCAGTAATGCAGCTCGTATCTGCAGGGTTTGTCTCAGTCTATTTACCAAGTTACTATGGAAGCTATTTGTGAGAACACTGACATTACTGTGGCAACAGCCAGCCTCAATTAACTCTAGCTGTTTTTTCCCCCCTATTTGCAGATTGGGCCCCATGTATTTCAGCGCTGCAGTTCTTTTCATTCTTATTGGCTTGTCCATGGTGGGATTACTCGTCCATTTTGTGCAATACTTCTGATTTCTCAAAGGTGCTTTGATATCAGCCATCCATCCCTTTCAACTGACAAAATACTCAGTGATTTGTGCCTTAGTTGTCAACTTTCATTTCTCCTTTTTTTCCAAATTAAAATAGTTTGGCACATCAGCCTTTTCAAACTATAATTTTATAGAAATGTATTTTTGTTTTCTGTTAATGTTTCCTCATAGTAGTATTGTTATATCTATTTCCTGTGGTAAAAAAACAAGTTAAGTTGTAACAGATATACTTACAAGGTAAAATTCTGAGTAATACATGATGTACCATTAGGCTAGTCTGATGCTTTGAACAAGGAACGTGAGGAATCAAGGTCTGGATTTAGTGCAGTTGGAATCAAAGGCTTGTATTAAGATGTTATGCTCATGTTATATTGGAAGACAACCAGAATTAAGTCTGAGTCAAACTAGTTTGAAATGATTGGTTAGGAGCCATGGATGAAACCGAGGTTTCTTTTAAAGAACCCTTATTGGGCTTTTCTCAGAAAAGACATCCACTTGCAGGAATTAGGTTAGATATGAATAAGCTGATGAAAAGGTTTACTCTTTTATTGTAGTTTTCAATTATTAAGCTGGTTTTGTCTTCATTATAATTCTAATTGTTTTCACCTCACAGGAGGTTGTTAGTTCAATCCTAGGTAGTGACAGATATTTCTCTCTGTGGGCGCAATGAGAAAATATCTGCTGTGAGCTCCGCATAGGCAGTGGGAAGGGCATCTGGCCATTTAAACGCTCAGCTCCATTCAGTCACCCCAACCCAACCCAATGAAAGGGATTACTGGAGGAACTAAAGGAAAAAAATCTAATTGTCTTGGTTTTATTTTTCTCTCTCTCATTTTCATATTGTTTTAAAATAGTTAAAAGAGTACCTATAATTCCCAATCTTTTAACTATAGCTCCATCCCACATACTGGGGTGGATCCAATCTGGTGAAGGAAGAGTCAGGTCCTAGGAGACACTATTATGGAGTGACTTGGGGCTTCCTTATCCTCTTTACTACCATGTGAAGTTGGAAGAAGTCATGGAAGTTCACAATGTGGTGAATATACTGATGATCCCCACATGTACATCTCCATTTCGGGCAAATCGAAGATGCAGAAGATATCCTGTGCAGTGCCTGGAGGCTATCAGGATTTGGATGGGGAGAAACAGGCTCAGAATCCATCAAAACAACTGCTAATTTAGAAGCCAATATTTTTCTGTGTAACATTTTAAAGCGTACTGAAGTTAAATCACAGGGAGAGCAGATTGGCAACTTGAGAATCCTCCTGAATTCATGTCTATGGCGATTCTTGGTCATCCAGGTCATGGTTGTCTCAAAGGTGCTTTTCAAAAGGCAATTGGACTGGTTTTGTTTTTTCCTTGAAGGTGTTTCACTTTTCATCCAAGAAGCTTCCTCAGTTCAGAACTAAAGTGAACTGAACTGAAGAACTGAGGAAACTTCTTAGATGAGAAGTGAAACGTCTTCAAGGGGGAAAAAACAAGTCCAGTTGCCTTTTGAAAAGCACCTTTGGGACTCCTGAAGTTATAGTACCCTCTAGAGGAGCAGTAGGATACCATGACTAAGAAAACCTTTGCTTAGCTTAAGCTAATGTGCCAGGGTAATGGAGGTCCCACTGGAAGATTGGCAAAGTACCAATCAGACTTACCTGGTAGCTATGGGGAGGCGAGAAGGTCTTATCTCTCCACCCTCATAGCGTCCGCAGATAATCGCCCAGCCGCCCTGTTTAGGGCCACCCGCTCCCTCTTACATCCGGGGGAGGTGGTGGAAGAGCTGAGGAGTTTGTTCGATATCTGTCAGATAAAAACGCTCGAATTCGGGGCGGGTTGTCCTCTGATTTGCAGTGGTCTGAGGAATGGGATACAGGCAGTCTGGCCAATGTGATTTGGGATGAGTTCGATCCTGTTTCTGAGGATGAAGTGGACAGGATCATGCGGCGGCTGAGCTCCACCACATGTTTGTTGGACCCGTGCCCCTCCTGGCTGGCTTATGCCGCCAGGGAGGTCACCTGCAGTTGGCTCCGGGCAGTTGTCAATGCTTCTTTAAGGGAGGGTGTTTTTCCCTCCGTCTTGAAGGAGGCGGTGGTGAGACCCCTCCTGAAGAAGCCTGCCCTGGACCCGACCGTGTTAGATAACTTTTGTCCAGTCTCCAACCTTCGCTTTTGGCGAAGGTTGTTGAAATGTGGTGGCTCGGCAGTTTCCACTTTTCCTGGATGAAGCGGACTACCTGGATCCGTATCAATCGGGCTTCCGACCTGGTTTCAGCATGGAGACGGCATTGGTCGCGCTGATGGATGATCTCTGGAGGGCCCGGGACAGGGGCTTTTCCTCTGTCCTGGTCCTATTAGACCTCTCAGCGGCTTTTGATACCATCGACCATGGTATCCTTTTGCAATGCCTCGGGGGGCTGGGAATGGGAGGCACCGTGGTTCGGTGGTTCGCCTCCTACCTCTCGGGGCAGTCGCAATCGGTATTGGCCGGGGGGCTGCGGTCGACCCGGTGCTCTCTTGCGGGGTCCCTCAGGGGTCAGTCCTCTCCCCCCTGCTATTTAACATCTATATGAAGCCGCTGGGTGAGATCATCTGTGGTTTCGGGGTGAGATTCCATCATTACGCGTATGACACCCAGCTGTACATCTCCACCCCGAACCAAATCAGCGATGCCCTCTCCCTGATGACCCAGTGTTTGGATGCGGTACGGATTTGGATGAGCGGGAACATGCTTCGACTCAACCCGGCCAAGACTGAGTGGCTGTGCATACCGGCATCTTGGCCCAGTCAGGATTATCCATCTTTGGCTATAGGGGGGAGCGGTGTTGCCCCCTGTGGATAGGGCGCGGAACCTGGGAGTCCTCCTGGACGTACGGCTCCGGTTGGAGGAGCAGATGGGAACCGTCGCCAGGGGGGCCTTTGCCCAGCTCCGCCTTGTTCGTCAACTACGCCCTTTCCTGGACCGAGATGCCCTGCGCACAGTCACTCATGCCCCTGTTACCTCTAGACTCGACTACTGCAACGCTCTCTATTTAGGACTGCCCTTGCATACCATCCGGAGATTGCAACTAGTGCAGAATGCGGCAGCGTGGGTGGTGATGGGAGTTCCCCGATTCTCCCATGTTACCCCCTTCCTGCGCTGCCTGCATTGGTTGCCGGTTGCGCTCCGGGTGAGATTCAAGGTTTTAGTTTTAACATACAAAGTCCTTCATGACATGGGTCCTCAATATTTAAGGCAGCGACTCCTGCCGACATCAAATGCCAACCGCCCTGTGCGAGCACATAGGCAAGGACTCCTTGGGGTCCTGTCCGCCAGCCAGTGCCGGCTGGCGGTTCCCCAACGACAAGCCTTTTCTGTCGCGGCCCCGGACCTCTGGAACCAACTCCCCTTGGGGCTCTGCTTGGCCCCTGATCTCCGCACCTTCCGCCATGATCTGAAGACCTGGTTATTCGACCAATCTGGGCTATGACCCTCTGTGGGTGGGGTGGTTTTATATTTTTAGCATTTAACTTTTGGGCTTGTTAGTTTAATTTTTTCTTAACTATTTATTATTGTATATACTGTTGATGTTTTAGCTGTGAGCCGCACCGAGTCTTTGGAGATGGGGCGGCATACAAGTCCCAAAAATAAATAAATAAATAAATAAAGTAGAAATGAGTAGCAACATGTGCCAAATTCTATATTTTTATGTAATAGCTGCACAGTGAAATGCATTTGAGTATTTGGCACACTAGATCAGTTAACTTCAAACTTCAAAATACTGATATAACTCTCTCTGTTCTTGGCTAGAATCACCTGATGTAAACAAGGCACTCCTTGCCCTTAGTGTGGCCTTTCAAGGATAAGAGAAGATAAAAGACAAACTTCTCCTTGTTCTTGGTAAGGATAGGTGGACAATCGCATAAGATACACCAATTCACACTGTTCTTGGCAGAGATGAGCAGACATACTGTATAGAGGTGTGATTATTATCTATGATCTACTGTATATAAACCAATCAGAAGCCCTTGTGGAGTGGAACTTTAGAACAGACCTAATCTGGGAGTTATTGTACATTTGCTGACTTGAAGAAGTTTCCTGACTAACAGCAGAAGTGCAAGATTTCTTTGTCTTATATATTAGTATTATGCTCTTTGTAAGTTGTATTTGATCGTTTCTTCCTTTGTTTTTCATATTGCCTTGGAATAAAACCTTGATTACCCATACTGATGTCCTTATTGCCCCTGAAATCCAAAAGTAGATGCAACTCAAACAGGGCAGCCACCTTCCTGCAATAGGATGTATGGGTAACCCTTGGGTTGTAATAGCAGTCAGGACTGGAATACCGATCACTGAGTGCTGTGGTTGTGAAAGCAACAGCAATTCCAGTTACTGTCATAACCCAGAGACTATGTGGGTCATTAAGAGAGGACTCGACTGAAATCCTAGGCAAACAGTGCTACAGGAGAGTGCTGCTGAACATGGGTGAGATGGCAGGCACTTTGGAACATGGGTGGGTGGGAGAGGAAGGATGCTGTGGAATACAAGATTCCTGGGATCTCATCCTCTGCAGAAGGACTCTTGAGAGAAAAAGGGTGGGGTTGACTTTGGCCTTCCCTGCTGGTTTCTCCTTTAACTCTGCTTGTGGGAAGCTGTCAGGGAAGAATGCAAATGAAGGTCATGTGGCTATAGCTCACTAGCAATATTGTAATCATAAATTGGGCACCTGAGCGCTCAGATTGTGATCATATAATTGGTGGGGTGACTTTGCAGTGGTCCCAACTCCTGATGACATAAATCCCCCTTGCTCAGTGCCATCATAATTAAACAGAACTGACATAATCCAAGGACCAACTTTAGTAAGGACAGCAAGTCATAGTCTGGTCATCTCTTGTTTAAATTACTGTAATTCACTCTATCCAGGGTTGCCCTTGGCTGCTGAGCAAACATCAGCAGGTCTAAACTACAGCAGCCCATATTTATATTGATCAGTCCTATTACTGATAAATCACACCACTGAGTATCTGCTACGAAGGATATAAGCATGCACAAGCCTCTGATTTATCAAATCACTACCTGCCATTTGTATGCTACTGCTTCTGTTTATATTTTACCTTTCATATCTGTTTGAGGCCCAGAAGGTTTTTGGAAATAAAAGTGATTGTGGAAGATAGCAGCGTATTTTAGAGCATGCCAGTTTCCTATTTCTTTTAATTAAAATAATGTCTTGGAAATATAAAATGTCAACTGAAACAGAAAGACTAGTGAGTGGCCTAAAGATGCCTAAAAATATACTGATATCCCTCGATGCTAAGTTGGGAATTGTACTTCTAGATCTTTTTGACAAATTGGAGAAATCGCTAGATTCAGACAAATGTTAACTAAGAGTTTTAAAAAATAGCAAACATGAAGTTGCAGTTCTTCTCACACAATATGTTCCAGGTCTTTAAAATCTTACCAAAGAACTGAAAAGTGACCAATGTAAAAGATTTGATAAATTATAGGCCTGTTAGATTGCTTTGCTTAAATTGGTTGAAAAGAGTAACTTTAGTAACTTTCATGTCAGCTAAATGTTCTGCAATTCAAGCAGAAAAATTTTCCCACTGCCCAATACAGTAGATGAGATGGGCATTCAATTGGATCCAGCAAGGCTAATAGTTACGTAAGATTATGTAAGTTCATGGCCTAGGAAAGATGAAGGTGAATTATAAATTATAAAAACATTTATTAGGGGAAAAAACACCTATCTTCTAGTTTGTAATGGGTATTTTTAAGGAAGTAAAATGCCCTGTTTTGGTATGCTAATATTCTTCGTATTGCACAGACACTGGCATGCAGAGAAAATGGCTAAGTTTTGCTTTTAATAGAAGTTTTCCCCCTTGCAAAAATATCTCTTGGCTATAGCTATACTTTCATGCAAAAAACCAAATCATTCACATACTTATAATATACCTGCAAAATATTTTCAGTTTGTCAGAGTTCTCTGTTTAAGGAAAATGCAGTAAAACACTTTCTACAGCGTACCTTTATATATATATATATATGTATATGTCTGTGAGTGTATGTATATTCACACACACACACACACACACTCTTGAAAAAAACCAAATGTATCCAATAATAAAAAATACAGCACATGAAAGTAGTATAATGCATTCCAGTGTATAGTTAGAGACATCGGGTTTTTGTTTTAAACTCTAACCCTTATCCTTTGAGAATTGACCGAAAGTTTTCTTCTCTTTTAAAATTCACATCAACCAGTACATTACAGAGAGATGGATTTAAAGGGGTAAACTTTGCACTGATTCCCAAGGCATGAAGAGACTGGAGAGTTTAACATGATCTGTATTTATGAAAGAGGCATGTTCAACCATGGGCGGTTCTTGCATGTTGTTGTTGTTTTCTTTTTCTATCCCTGCCATTTGCCACCTCTGCAATTTTTGAGAATGGTCCTCCTTTGCATTTTGTTTTCAGGTGTGGACATAGCAAAGGTTACTTGAAAAGTTGGAGGTCAAGTATTATTATATCTTGACTTCTTTTCCATAAGTGCTCAACTGTAAAGCTTCCCTTTCGTTTGCTTCACATTCCATAAACCTGCAGCTCTAAATGTACCTTTCAATGATACATTCTGGATGAATGTTCAGGGAGGAAGAAAGAAATATAGGAACAATATGGTTCTTACTCAAGAGAACAAAAAACAAACCTTCTACACAGAAAGTTCATCCCTAGAGTCCTTATTTGTTTCTATATTTGTGTTCTAGCTGCAAAGGCAACTGACTGTAAGGTAAGCCAGCAATAGTGCTTCTTGTAATAGAGTCTCAGCACCTATGTGTGAAAAATTCTTCTCTTCCTCATTTAAGAATGGTAAGAAAACTCCAAGGTTCTCCCAAATTTCACCACAAGATTTTTCTTCCTGTTCTTGGGGCAGGAGGTGCTCTTTACAGATCTAGCTTCGCTTCATTAGTAACCCACTGATTCTGATGCATCTTCACTGTCTTAGAAGAATGGAAGAGCTAGAAAGCCATTGGATATCTTACTCCCTGTATCTTCAAGATCAGTCTGCTTTTTTCAGGAATATCTGAAAGTACATGAATCACAAAAGAAAGCTGATCAGAATTCAGCCAGTCAGCATTTGGGCTTATAAAGGATCTCTCTTACAAAAGAGTAAGTTGCATAACAAAACTACTGTCCAAACTACAAGTTATCTCTTTATGTATGATGTGAAAGGATGTCATTGTCTGACAGACTTCTGTGGTTACTGTAAACACTAAAATAGATCCAAATACTGCTTGTTTGCAGAACATGCTGAATCGTAAACTATGATTACAAGCCACAGTGGTTATGTTCATGTAACCACACAAATGAAACACACAATGGCTTAATATGATGCCCTGATTTACTTAAGTTCTTAAAATGTAGTGTGTTGCTGACTTTCCTATCGTTGTTGTTTAAGTTATAGGGGTGGCTCTTAAATTTTATCATATTAAACTTTGTGGTATTGTGACTATAACAACAAAACAATAATAGACTATCCAGAGCAACTTGGTAACCCCAAGTATTATAATCTTATTACCGATATTATTAGATTCTCAATAGCTGTTGAAAGAATTAAATCTTCTCCAGCTGCGTGGGTTTTTTTTGCATGCATTCCAGATGTCAATTCCCATCACCCCAGTCATAAGGGAATTGGAACATTGCCAGGAACAGTTGGAGGGGAAGCTGCTGTTGAAAGCCAAGTAGCCTCTGATAGCATGGCAACTGATGAGGCTGCACCTAAGAAATGGTGCACTTCTCCTCCTATAGCACAGGCACCTCCCCTGAGAATCAGAACTCTAGGGAAGCTGCACTCCCAGTCTTTCCACCTTTCAACTTCTGGCTACTGGCAACTGGGACACCACCCCTCTAATTTGCTCATTTGCTTGACACTTTAAGTATCCCTGGTTTATGGCATTGCATGAGTAAATGTGCCATCTAGTAGACTTTGCTATTAAATCTTTCTTCATAAATTATGCCTGTGACCATTCCAGGTAGGCTGCATTTTCTAAGATAAGGAAAGCAGAAAGATTACATTTAACTGCTTGGAGATTCATATTCATAACCATTTAAAGGCAGAAATAAAATCTGATCTATGAATGCACCAACCAGAAACATCTACCTACAGCTGTGAAGAATGTCTGTGGACAAATATTATGTACCAGTTCAGTACGCAGAGATAGTTTTCAGTTACTGATGATAATTGGGGCCAGAATTTCCATTACTAAGTGACACGGTCATAAAATGCAACATTACCTGACTGCATCGTTTAGCTGTGACAATCCCAACACTTCCCATTGCTGTTATTAAGCAAGGATTGTGGGTTGCTAACTAAATCCCAGGCAGTTTACAAGAAGGCTAGCAGTCATAAAGTGGTGGAAGAACAGTGGGGTCGGGAGTTGCTTCTGCCAGGTGAGGGAAGCTGCGAAGAAGACTGACTTGTTACTTTCCCTGCCACGTTCCCCATTAAATAGCCAGCAGGGAAAGTCACAAATGGCAATCACATGATGCTGCAACCATCATAAGTGCCAGCTGGTTGCCAAACATCCAAATCACATTCACGTGACCGTGGCGGTGCTGGGAAGGTCAGAACTTTGAGGACTGGTTGTAAGTCTCCTTTTCTGGAGCTGTCATAAGTTTGAACAGTGACTAAGTAAGTGGTAACCAAGGACTACCTATATATCCTGGAGACAATTGTTCCAGGTACTCACAACAGCTGAGGCCTCCATGCGACACCCTGGCTTTTGCACTTCTCCCAAGCCCACGGCAGTGGCCTTTACTAGCCCTGATTGGAAACTTTTATGAGATAGAGACAGGGGTGGGCTGCTACGGGTTTGCCTGAGTTCGGGATAACCCATAGCTAATGTTATAGCCAGTTCGGAAAACCGCCAAATCCCACCCCTGGCTGACCCCTCCCACCCTGCCCCTCCCAGGAGTCCCCACACGGTCCATTTTGGATGTGAAGTAAGTGCAGAGCTTGCGTGGAGGCTCAGGAAGGGCGAAAAACGGGCCTCCCAGAAGTTCCAGAAGGATGGAAACGGGCCTGGGAGAGGCTGTTTTTGCCCTCCCAGAGGCTTGAGAAAAGCCTCTGAAGCCCAGGGAGTGCGAAAATGCTCCCCCCCCCATGGTGCAGGAGGCCAACTAGGCCACACCTACCCAGCAACCAGGCAGAGAACCCATTGCTGAAATTTTTGAAGCCCACCTCTGGGTAGAGATGCAATTTTAGATGCTTTGGTGCACAGCTGGAATGATTAAACGATTCCTCCTTATTGTGCAGTCAGGTAAGGCTGCAACTGAAAGGACCCTGTGGGAAAAAGCAGGGTTTGTACCCTCCTCCTCATTTAATAGCTTGACCAGAATGGCCAATTACCTCACTCAAGATTATCCACACGGGAGAGTCAGTCTGGATGGAGAGTCGTATTGCTTCCAGAGGGCCAAAGGAAGGGTCCACTTCTCCTTCAGCAATGCCCTTTGAAAATGAGCCTGTGAGAAGATAGACAGCAGGACTTTAGCTGGATATGAACACTCTATGAACCTGTTCCAGCAAAGTAGCCATTCTTCTATATCACTAGGCAGGTTTTGGCACTTCCGTTTCAATCAGTCTTGGGCACAATTTTAATTGTGAAGCCACCATCTTCCTCTTTGAAGAAGAACTATATCAATATCTGCAATGGCTGGAGTTCATGTTTCCTTTATTTTGTCCTGATGGACTCTGAATACTATGTTCTCTTTTTAAAGGAAATCTAGATCTCAATCAATTGTAACCCAGTGAAGAGATTATTATTATTAATTACTATGTTTGCATGGATGCCATAGTGTCATGGGTTAGTGTTAACAGAACACACAGCGCCCTGTGACATTCCTCCATAGGTACTGCATGTTGTTATGTTAACTCACAAGTCCTGAACATTATCAGCTACATATAGCAGTTTAGGCAAAAAGCTCCCTATTGGGCTGGATTCCAGCATTTTTTCCATCTGACCCCTTCCTTTCCAATGACTGCCAAACAGGTGGCAGTGGAGGTACAACTGTGCCCTTTATAAATGCCAAAAGAAGAAATGTTAAGTAAGACTTGGATTTCTACACTATATCTCAAGAGAACCTTTGCAAATGACAGATTTCTAGAGGTAAAAAAGAACCTGCAAACAAAACCAAAGTTAGTCTGACAACATTGTCTACTGTAATGTCAAAGAAAAAGGCTGCAGGCAATAAAGACACAGCAAATGTTGTCTACTGAACGTTTTCGATCAGAAGAGTGCCAAGGAATGGGTTGCCCGGCAGAGGGCACTGCTTAATCACTTGTCACCATGTTTTCTTTTGTTCCTCAAGGCCCTTTTGTAACACACACACACACACACACACACAGAGAGAAAGAGAAAATGGGGAGGTAAAAAGGAGTGTTAAAATGGCATCCTTTTAAATACATACTTTAACCAGCATCAGTTTGTGTGGTTATTGAGTGATGTTTGAGCAGAGTTTTATTGGGTAGGGTATGGAACATTAAACAATTAAGAGAGAACAAAAAGTAAAGAGAGTAAAGGGGATTAAAAATGGAAAGCTTGCATGTAAATGGATTGACAGTAATGAAGAAATGGGAGAGAGGATGGTAAAGAAGTTACAGGCTCACCCAAGGAGACAAAGAACAGACTGGACCTGGCCTTGGACCAAATTGGGAGGCTGTACAAGCACACTGAAGTTCTTGGATTGCACTGAAATTGGCAACTGACTGAAGGCCAATGTGGTGAAAAGACTCCTTACTCCTTAGGAGTAAGCCACAGCTCCTGGGTGTAAGCGCCTGCAGTGTTTGCTAAGCAAAAAGGCTATTCCAACTTGTGTGTGGGTTGGAGAAGGAGACAGCAGATACAGGAGGATAGCAGGGAGAAGCCTGCAGAGGAAGTGCCTGTTGGAATTACTCCTAATAGGCCTGTATAAACAGACTCCCACCTTTTATGCTGCCTGGTCAGGACTTGGCTCATTTTCCAGGCACAGAATAGAGCTTGTTGCTCATATTGGAAGCCTTACTTAGAGGAAAGGAAGGAATCAGAGACTTCCCAAGCAAGGAATTGCCTGTATGCCAAAACAACCAGACACAGAAACAGTTTTTCTCTCGTGCCAGCGCTCTGCTGAACACCTAATTCTCACAGTACTGTCTTATGTCTAAGCATATTTAGACTTAGCATAACTTTATTGTCACTTTGAATGTACACATTAAAATGAAATTTCATTGCATACAGCTCTCAAGGGGTCTCCATCTCCAATAAATACTACATAAACACGACAAAATAAACAAACAAATAAATAAAGCATATATCCACATATATTATATGACACAGAGAAACAACACAGTCTAGTTCTGATGTATACATGTACATAGCAAGAGAAAAAATCTTGTGAGTTTACCAGACGGATGGCATAGGCCATAGGGAACATGTTTGCCTACGTCATATGGTTATAATCTCCTGCGGCTGGTCTTCCAACAGGCTGCCCCCCACTGCTGGGATGAGGAGCCACTTAGATGGTTCCGCCCAGGCCTAATGGACCCTGAAAGGTTCCAGGTGGAACTGGGGTTTTTCCCCATTTCCTTTGCCCACAACTCTGCCGAGGACCTGGTGACTGCTTGGCAGCAGGCTGCTGAGGCTGCCCTCGACAGGGTTGTCCCCATGCGTCCCCTCACACCGTGGATCCCGGGTGGCTCCTTGGTATACTGAGGAGCTCGGGAGATGCGCCGTCGGAGGGGTTTAGAGAGCAGGTGGAGGGCCACCCGCTCCCAAGCCGATCGAGCCCAGTTAAGAGCCCATATAAGGACTTACCTGGTAGCTATGGGGGTGGCGAGAGGTCTTATCTCTCCACCCTCATAGCATCCGCAGGAATCCGCCCAGCCACCCTGTTTAGGGCCACCCGCTCCCTCTTACATCCGGGAGGTGGTGGACCCTCTCGGGAAGGGCTGAGGAATTTGGTCAATATCTGTCGGATAAGATCGCTGGATTCGGGCGGGTTGTGCTCCTTGCAGTGGTCTGAGGATCGTGGTGCAAGTACTCTGGCTGATGTAATCTGGGCTGAGTTCGACCCTGTCTCCGAGGATGAAGTGGACAGGATTATGTGGCGTCTGAGTTCCACCACATCTTTGTTGGACCCGTGCCCTTCCTGGCTGGCTTATGCTGCCAGGGAGGTCACCTGCGGTTGGCTCCGGGCAGTGGTCAACGCTTCGTTAAAGGAGGGTGTCTTTCCCTCCGCCTGAAAGACGGTGGTGAGGCCCCTCCTGAAGAAGCCTGCCCTGGACCCGACTGTGTTAGACAACTTCCGTCCAGTCTCCAACTTTCGTTTTTTGGCGAAGGTTGTTGAGAGTGTGGTGGCTCAGCAGTTTCCACTTTCCTGGATGAAGCAGACTACCTAGATCTGTACCAATCGGGCTTCCGGCCTGGTTTCAGCACAGAGACGGCATTGGTCGCACTGATGGATGATCTCTGGAGGGCCCGGGACAGGGTTTTTCCTCTGTCCTGGTCCTATTAGACCTCTCAGGCTTTCAATACCATCGACCATGGTATCATTTTGACCGAGGCTGGGTGGGGGCACTGTTCTTGGTGGCTCTCCTCCTACCTCTCTGGGCAGTCGCAATCGGTGTTGACAGGGGGACAGAGGTCGGCCCCAAGGGCGCTCACTTGTGGGTCCCTCAGGGCGGTCCTCTCCTTCTTTATTTAATATCTACATGAAAACGCTGGGTGAGATCATTCGTGGTTTTGGGGTGAGGTATCACCAGTATGCTAATGATACCCAGTTATACATCTCTACCCCCAAATCAGTGATGCCCTCTCCGTGATGACTCGCTGTCTGGATCGATGCGGATCTGGATGGACGGAAACATGCTTCGGCTCAACCCGGCAAGACTGAGTGGCTATACATACCGGCATCTCGGTTCAGTCAAGAGTGTCCATCGTTGACCATAGGGGAGTGGTGTTGCCTGTGGATAGGGCACGGAACCTGGGGGTCCTCCTGGACACACGGCCCCAGTTAGAGGAGCAGGTGGGGCGTGGCCAGAGGGCCTTTGCCCAGGTCCGCTGCGCCAACTTACGCCCGTTCTGGACCAAGATGCCCTCGTGCAGTCACTCATGCCCTTGTTACCTCATGACTTCGACTACTGCGCTCTCTATTTAGGACTGCCCTGCACCATCTGGAGGTTACAGCTGGTGCAGAATGCTGCCACATGGGTTGTGATGGGAGTTACCCGATTCTCCCATAACCCCCCTCCTCTTGGCGGCTTGGTTGCGGTTGTGCTCGGATGAGGTTCAAGGTTTTGGCTTTAACATTCAAAGTCCTACACGACACAGGTCCACAATATTTAAGGGGCGCCTCCTACCGATCTCGGGGACCAACCGCCCTGTCTGGGCACACAGGCAGGGGCTCCTCGGGTCCTGTCGGCAAGCCAATGTTGGCTGGCGGTCCCCGGCAGGTGAGCCTACTCTGTGGCAGCCCGACTTATGGAATCAACTGCCTCTGGACCTCCGCCTGGCCCCTGACCTCCGCACCTTCTGCACGATTTGAAGACCTGGCTATTTGACCAAGTCGGGCTGTGATTACCTTACCTGGGGCATGGGACAGTTTTAATTTTTAATTCGGTTTTATTGGACCTTATAGTGATTTAATTTCTTTTTAATTATTTATTGTATTTGTATGTTTTAACTGTGAGCCGCCCTGAATCTTCGGAGATGGGCATATAAGTCCAATAAAATAAATAAATAAAATAAATAATATTATTATCCTTCCCATCTGCTTTACCACCCCTTTATTGGTATCATTATTATGATTATTATTACCCTGTTGCTTTGCATGTACACTGAGAGCTTTTGCACTCAGTGGATGCAAGGGAGTGGAGACAAATTCCTTGTGTGTCTAATCACACTTACCCAATAAACTATTCTAAAATATGTGCACAGGTGAGGTTGGAATGTACATTGATACTGTTGGTGCAAGAGGAGGAGGAGAAGCCTCAAAATGCTGCTGCCAAACCTATTTACTTCCTGGGTTTTGATACTTTATTTTGAGAATTTGAGTTTCTGGATTGGACTACTGATGCTCCAGTCTTTTTTTCTCTCTGATAAAACCCCTCAATCTAAGTGCTTAAGGGTCTGGGTAGAAAAAACTATAGCAGGTTTTCTACATTTTTAGAGAACCCAGTCTTTGCTTTCTGTTAGTGGTCAGTTCCCCAGCTGTCTGTCTACAAGGGTCTCTTTGCCACAATCAGGAATGATAGATTCCCCCTGGGTTCCTTCTCTTATAGTATGCTATCAGCAAGGACTGCTCTTTTTTCTTTGGAACTGCATTATCTTCTGAAATTCATTTTGCTCCATGTGATGTCTTGAATTTCAGCTGCTGCAATAGCCACATTGCTCAGGCTGGGGAATAAGGATGCACCTGATCTTACAAGACACCCCAGTGATGATCAAATGTCATGTCACTGGATTCAAGGGCCCCTATGTGAGCTTCGGCTATAAAAGCAAGTAGGGTTGCTATACTGTTCATCCTGCTGACCATTGGTGTCCCTTCCTGAACTCCTAGGTCTTATTACTTGGTTAGTAGTAGAGTATTACAGCTGTTGGTTCTGAGGGATTTCAATTGCCATGCAATGGAGTAAGGGTAATTTAAGGAGCATGCAGGAATTGATGGCCTCCAAGGCAACCAGATGCTTGTCTCAGGTGATCTCAAGCAATGCACACAAAATGGTCATATTTCGATCTAGGGTTTACTTTGGAACAGTTGGCATGTGATCTCAAAATGAAGGATATTGTGATTACTTGTCTATCATTGTCATATTATTTGCGAATGAGAGCGAGGCTTAGTATTACCTGTGATCTCCACAAGGATAGGGGATTGGTTAGGATAGTCTACCCCAAATGTTTAATGTATCTTATTGGTTTTAAGCAGGTTGCTTGCTGACTTCTAGACTATGGCTCTTCTGAGGGTGCTGGATGAGACTGCATCTAAGCAGACTCTGTCTGTTGAATGCAGGGAGCACACTGATATATAGCAGAACTGATAGTTAATTGGCATGGCATAAGTCCAAAGGTGAATAAAACTGAGCAGGCATATAACCCCAAGTTCACACCTGTATTATGTTGATAAAATGGAGGCGTCATTATTTCCCTACATTTATTGCACTGTTAGAATGTTGTACAGCAGCTCTGTTGGTGTCTTTTTCCCTCTAAGGGAAGGACATGGATAAAAGTTGCCTGCAGGCTGTATGACATGTCTGCATAACATTTTGCTGATTAATTTACCAAGTCTGGAGTTCAATGAGGTATCTAGAGTAGCATATTAAAGGTCATTTGGGATTCATCTGAGCTTCTGGTTTTTGACAAAAAGGGGGATAGGGCATGCTGTAGTATAAGCTCAGCCTCTTGTGAATTGGATTCTTGCTCCACTTTATGCAGCCAGGGTAAGAGACAGATTCATGAAGTGATGAATTGTTTTTTGGGAGTGGAGATGGTATTGACTAAAAGAAGCAGGGGTGCCTCCTGGAGAAACCATCTTTCAATCTAAGTATCTCAGACTTCCTTTGCCTGGTCTGCAACCTTCCCTTTTTAGGAAATATTTTGGAGATGTTGATGTGATGCCTGTTAAAGAAGCTGCTAGATGAAGCCAATTAATCAATCTCTTCTGAACAGGATTTAGTTACGAGTATTGGATGGAAACTGCATCGATCATACCAGTACATGATATTTATCAGGACCTAAATGAGGCAACTACAGTCTTCTTGGTCTTGTTTATCCTCTCAATCATGTTAATGGTATATTTCTGGACAACCTGGAAGAGATGCACTATTTTACAGTGGATCTGATCCTTCCTCCTGGGAAGTTCCAGTTGGTATCATAATGGGATGAGTGGCTGAGCACTTGACTCCTCTTCTGTGAAGTGCCACAAGGTTTAGCTGTCTCATGCATGCTTTATGACTTATACATTAAAACACTGGGACAGATCCAGAGGTATTCAGCAGGTTTTCATCAGTTCTGGAGAACCGGTAGCGGAAATTTTGAGTAGTTCTGAGAACTGGTAAATACTACCTCTGACTGGAGGTTTTACAGTATCCTTCCCCTGCCATGCCCACCAAGCCACGCCCACAGAACCTGTAGTAAAAAATTTTTCACTTCCGGTGGCATTTCCGTTGATGATGGTAAGAGACCATGATCGTGTGTGGCTTGGGTCTGTGCTTCCCTTGTCGGAAGGGTCCCTATGGGACCGGTGTCATCCTGACCCACCTCGGAGGGGTGGGCGAAGAGCAGGAGACCACCAGCTGGGTCAAGGAGAGCCGCATCTCCCCTCCCTGGCTAGGTATTACTCTCCTGGAAGACAGGGAGAAACGGCAGCCTAAAATGGCTGCCCTGAAGACGGAAAGCTGCCGGGATTAAGTTTTGTCCTGGAGCGGTGAAGTGGTGAGCGATGTGCAACCAGATAAAAGAACTTGATTTTTTTTCTTAATAACCCCGAGAAGCAGAAAGAAAGTGTCCTTGCGTAAGAGTTACACAGCAGCAAACAGGGAAAAAAAAGAGGAAAATACAAGGTAAACAAATTAGAGACTAAAAACTGAATGATATAAATTGGCATTAATTAGGCATTGGATTAAATGCTAGACTTGCCTGGAATTGGTTAATTAAATGCTGGACTTGCCTGGAATTGGTTAATATCAAGAAAATTAATTGCAGAAATGGTTGGAAATAATTGTTTAATATAACTAAAAGAGAAAAGAACTTTAAAAAGTGGAAAGTGATACAGAGCGCCATCTAATGGTCAAAGACTTTTTTCCTACAAAATTATATGGAAAATTACTGGACTTAGAACCGTTACGAAAGAAAAGACAAATAAAATATTAAGAACTCCGGAAATTTTGAAAAAAAGGGGAGAAGAGGATATATAAATGCAATTTCCTGGGACTGTTGTGTGTTGATTGTGACAAAGAGAGAAGATGCAGAAATAAATAAAGATAAAAGGAGACTTTATGAAGGATTGAAAAACTTTGAATATTAATAATTTACTATAAAATGGAAGAAATGCAAAGACTTTAAGTTGGAATTAAAATGGTAAAAGGGATGTTGAAAGAAAGATTAGGAAATATTAGGGAAAAATAATAAGCGTGGTTAAAGAACAAAGAAATTCCAGCAAGGTGAAGTTAAAGAAAGAAGACAGACATTAGAAGAGACATTAACAGACACCAAAAACCTAATATTGATGACTGATTTAATAAATAAAAACTCCAGGATTAAGCAAAAGAAGAAGAAATTATTCAAGAAGAAACTTCAAAGAAAAGTGGGGAGAGAAATGGGGAAATGTTAGAAAGAAAGAAGACCAGGGAAATTTAGAAAGGGGCTAAAATTAAAATAAATAATAAAGCCAAAAAATTCAGAGATAAGGGTTAGTGATTTTATAAGGGGGATACCACATGGAACATATATTGGTGTTTAATCTAAAACTTATAGGGAAATATTTTAGGAATGTGTAATTACATAGATATGTATATATATATGAATATTAACTGTATATAAAATGTGTTGTTATGAACCTTTTCTTTTTTGGAGGATCAAAACAAGGAAATGGAAATGAATTTAAAAAAAGATATGATTATTATAAGTAAAGTGAAGATAAAATGAGAGATATTAAGAAGCTTATTTTAGTGATTTATTGGAGGGGATATATACAGTTGATTATTTAATGGATATTAGAATTGTATAATGAGAATATTCTATTATGATTAAAGTAGGGGAATGGGAAATACTATCTGGATCCTAAATATATTGGTTTTATCTATATTTTTACTCTTGTTAGATTGTTTATTATATATCGGCTTAGAGAAATTAAGGATAATAATGATCTGTAATGTAAAATAAAATAGGTGGTAAGCTGAAAATGGAAATAATAGGGGATAAAGATTTGAAAACTTATGTATGGATGAAATGATATTGATATTTAATTAATGAATTGAAATATGAAATGCATCGCGCTGATGGATGATCTCTGGAGGGCTCGGGATAGGGGTTTTTCCTCTGTCCTGGTCCTATTAGACCTCTCAGCGGCTTTCAATACCATCGACCATGGTATCCTTTTGCGTCGCCTTGAGGGGCTGGGAGTGGGGGGCACCGTTCTTCGGTGGTTCTCCTCCTACCTCTCGAAGTGATGCATAATCGGGGGGTTAGGTCATCCCCTAGGGTGCTCTCTTGTGGGGTCCCTCAGGGGTCGGTCCTTTCCTCCCTTTTATTTAACATCTACATGAAGCCGCTGGGTGAGATCATCCGTGGTTTTGGGGTGAAATTCCATCATACGCTGATGATACTCAGCTGTACATTTCCACCCCAGACCAGATCAGTGATGCCCTCTCCTGATGACCCGGTGTTTGGATGCGGATGGAACTGGATGGCGGGAACATGCTTGACTCAACCCGCCAAGACTGAGTGGCTGTGCATATCGGCGTCGGCCCAGTCAAGACTATCCATCTTTGGCCATAGGGGAGAGGTGTTGCCCCTGTGGATAGGGCTGAATCTGGGGGTCCTCCTGGATGCGGCTCTGGTTGGAGGAACAGGTGGGGGCCGTTGCCAGGGGCCTTTGCAGCTCCCTTGTTCGACAACTTCGCCCTTTTCTGGACCGCCTCATACGGTCACTCATGCCCTTGTTACCTCTAGGCTCGACTACTGCAACACTCTCTATTTGGGACTGCCTTGCATACCATCCGGAGATTGCAGCTGGTGCAAAATCACGGCCTGGGTGGTGATGGGAGTTACCCGGTTCTCCCATCGACCCCCCTCCTGCATTGGTTGCCGTTGCGCTCGGGTGAGATTCAAGGTTTTGGTGCTAACATACAAAGTCCTTCACATGGGTGGGTCCTCAATATTTAAGGGCGTCTTCTTTGTCGAATACGGTCGCCTATGCGAGCCCATAAACAAGGACTCCTCGGGGTCCCATTAGAACCAATGCCCTGGTGGTTCCCGACAAGCCTTTTCTGTCCTGCCCCTGACCTTTGGAATCAACTGCCTTTGGAGCTCCGCCTGGCCCCTGACCTCCCCTTTAGCCGTGAGTTAAAGACCTGGTTATTTGACCAACCCGGGCTGTGACCCTCTGGGGGAGGGATGGTTTTAATGGTTTTATAAATGTTTGGACTTATAACTTAACTTAATTGTTTTTTAATGTATTTATTGTTTCTTGTTTTAGTTGTAAGCCTTGAGTCTTCGGAGATGGGGCGGCATATAAGTTCAAATAAATAAATAAATAAATAAATTTATTCAAATATGAGTGAAATGGATAATGATATGAGTTAATATTATATAAGATTAATGGAAATGAAAATATGACTAGATATAAGTGTTATAACCTGGAAACATGTTTCTCACGTGAAAAGATGTATAAAATTTAAAAAATAAAAAACTTCTGTTAAAAAAAAAGAACCCGTAGTAAAAAAAATTTGAATCCCACCACTGGACAGATCATATGTTGGTTTGGGCTGAAGAAGTATCAACATGTTGATGACACCCAACTATATCTACATCGCAGTTTGAGTTAGAAGGGCTGATGAATCTTCACCAGGGATTTAGAGACTGTAAAAGATTGGACTGGAAGAAGCAAGTTTAAATATTACAAAATTAGCTGTTGAAAAAACACTGATCTCCTTTTCTTCCCCTAATGGCTAGTGGCTTCCCTTAATGTTCATAATCTGGACGTTTTTCTGGACTCACAATTCCTCCTTGATCAGTAGGTGGACTGATGGTCAGGAGAAACCTAACCAAATTTGGCTGGTGTTCCAGCTGTGACCTTTCCTGGGGCAGGAGATGGTGAAGATACTCATAGGCTCATCATCCTGATGCACGATTACCGCAATATACTTCACTTGGGTCTCTTTGCAACTACTTGTAAACTGCAGCTCGAGACATGAGAGTTGGTCTACTATTACAACATTGATTTTGTACTTGCTGCGTTGGCTGCCAAAAGATTTCAAAGAACAATAAAAAGCACTGGCTTTTATTTAAAAAGCTCCATGTGGCGTGTTCCCAGATACCTAACAGATTGTTTTGTTTGAACTGAATCTGCCCACTATGATTTGCCCACTAGGAAGTGACAGGTGTGGGATCTCAGAATTAAGGTGTTGGGGGTTTGCACTGCCCTCACATTGGATATCTTTAGAAGGACTGTTAAAAACTGAACTCTTTTTCCTAAGACTTCTGGCGCCCATTTTTAACAGTTGTGGCACACTTTCTCTTTTCTTAATGTCTATGAGTTGTTGAGCTTGTTGTAAAAACAAGATTATTAGAAAATCTGCAGTGAGGTAGCTTATTATTGGACGGATAACTAAGTACATGTTTAGGATTGTCGCAAGAGTTTATTGTTTGTCTGTTTTACTGTGAGGTACTTGGAATCATTAGATGGGGCAATATACTCAATACTGATAATGAATTCATTTTTTTCTCACTCTAAATGCCAGGGCAATTAATGACAAGCGCTAATGAATTCAGAAGAAGCTTATCTTACCTCTTCCTGGCCATCACACTCTGTATTTGTGTCATATGAATAGCAACATAACCATCTACAATCGGCAGGGTATTGTTGGACTTGAACCAGCAATTTACCTATCTGTATGTAGCCATCAGACGTCCTGTGGTACTTGAATGCTGTTGCTCTTCCCTCCTGCAGAGCTTCCTTATCTGACTGGAGACTCTGTTCAGGGAAACAGACAATCTTTGCAAAAATGCAGCTATAAGGATTTAGGCAGCCTGCTGTGTATACAGTGTGAAATGCTATGACAATAAATCACCAGGCAATACTTATGGCTTTGGAGAAAGAGAGCATTATTCTAACAGTCAGTGTCACTAGAAGAACTTTTTATGCCTTTCAAGGACTCATAAAAGACCACTGAAGGATACCGAATAAGGATCAGACTTGAAAACCTTTTTCTCTGTTATAAGCTATGCAATGTACGTTGAGAATAATGAAGCAGACTTGCTTTGAGGTTTGCAACGTGGTCTTGGGACTTTGGAATTTAGATTCTGATTATACTTTGCAACCCCAGATAGATAACTGGCTACAAAATAGTCCCTTTGTTCTAGGCTTCAGCAGGCTTTGAAAGCAGAACTATTTAGAAGAACATTTGAGGGCTGGACTGATGAGGGATCGGGGTTTTTAATCTGATCGTTTATTTGGCATAATTTAATATCTTTTTAATTTCTTTTAACTTTTGTATTTTCTGTCTTTTATGTACGCCGCCCTGAGTCCTTCAGGAGAGAGGGCGGCTTATATGTCCAAATAAACTAAACTAAACTAAAATAATAATCTGCCTTATACTCCTAACAATCTATGATGCCTTCAACTTTCTAATCAGATAACCTATAGTCTTTGACTTAGTGATCCCTTATTGACCATTTGAAGTCATGAGTTACCCCACCACCACCTGAAGTAGTTATGACCCAATTCCGAAGTCCCAGTGGCTGGGCCCTCCCTACCGTCATGTGATTGAATTTTGGGTGCATACAAACAGTCTGCATTTATGCCCATTTGCAACATTCTGCAGTCACATGAACACAATGGCACTTATTTCCAGTTTTTGGCAAAAATACCCCATAGCAAACAACATCTTCATTTAACAATCTTGGATCTGCTTCATGCCCAAGGTGACTCAGAAACTTTTGAAGGAGAATAGTTTCAGAGCTCCATCGTGGAGCTATTTTGGTGAGAGTGCTGGCCTAGAAATGAGACGATCTGAATTCCAGGCCTCCCTCAGGCCTAAAAGCCATCGTTGGCTCAATCACTCTCTCAGCCCAACCTACATTGCAGGATTGTCAATGTTGTGAGGAAAAAAAGGAGGAGAAAGGAACATTGGGAATGTTTGCTGACTTGTGTTGATCAAAATATATAAAAAGGCAAGATAAAAATCTAATAATAACAATTAACAACAATATACTCAGCAAACTTACATCGAAGGGCAAGACTTCCACTGTTGTGTTGAATAGTTTGTCTTCAGGGTGTTCAATGTTGCCACTACGGAAGAAAAACCTGTGCAACAGGAATCAACAATGATTGCAGAGCCCCACAGTGGTAAAACATAAAATTCATCTCACCAATAACTTTGGCTAATCTCAATAATAACCATCTCTGTAAAGTATTTTTGAGAAAGAAAAGTACTATACTATATAAACATTATATGACACCACCAGTTACAGATCAACTATTTGTCCATTCTCACAAATTAAGTGTTATGTATGCAGGTTTAAAGTCATTGGTTTAGTTTGAACTGTTCTTGTAAAATGTAAGAAATGATTGGTTTAAAAAGTGCGGGAAAACCCTGCACTCTGATTGGCTGGCAACTGCGGCTGCTGGCTATAAGTAGCAGCCAGCAGCCAAAGTGGTTCGTTCTGAGCTGTAGTCACTAATAAACAAAGAGCTTGAAGCACTCCGCGTCTGTCTCTTCATGCAAACTTAACACTGATCTCCCTGAAGAAGAAGGCAATGCGAGAACAGAAGGAAGAGAGATGGCTGGGCTGAACACCCCAGCCCGTTTGATCCGGCGGCGAAGACTGGGAGGCGTATGCAGATCGTTCCAAATGTATCTGGAAGAAGCGATCTTGCCGACATTTCAAAGCGGAAGAAGGCGGTCTTTCTCCGCGCTGCGTCCGGCAGTTTCAAGATGGAGAGGCATTGGCGGGAGCTGCAGGCGTGAAGGTAATGGAATGGCCTGACTTAGAAAAGTTGTTAAGAGCCCATTACCCCACAAGTATCGTGCCTCATTAAGAACCACGAGTTTTACCGTTAAGGATCAAGGGAAGCGGCAGCAAACAACTTTGGCAAGTTTAAGAGACATTGGGGTGCATGTGAATTTAACAATTTAGAAGAGGCCATCTTGCTTGATTTTGTTCTGGGCTTTAAAGACAAGGTGCTTCAGAGCAAGTTATTACTAAGACCTAAGATCACTCTGAAGGAAGCAATACAAGAGGCCTCTTCAGCAGAAGCTACCAAGTCCTCAGCAGCAGCCATGAAGAAAATTAACAAGGCCACAAGCCATCCTGATGTGGAAAAGTCCACAACAACTCATTGTGAGCAAATAGATTCTGAGTCAGACTGTAGTGAGATGGAGGAAGGAATTTATAGACTCAGAATGGAGGCGGAAAAAAGAAAGACCTGGGAAGAAAGAGGCAAGATTTCTACTGCAGAGGTTGTGGGGAAATACCCCGCACTGAATGCAAGTTCCTAGATACCATCTGCCTCCGTTGTGAAAAAAGGACACCTAGCAAGAGTCTGCAAATCATCCAGAACTCCACCCAACAGAAGGAAGTTTCCTGACAAAGAATTCAAGCCCAACAACCTCAGTGAAAAATGGGCAGCACAGAAACAAAGGGAAGAATGAAACTCATCAGACAGTAACTATTGGTCATTCTTCTTCTATCAATAACAAAAGTGCATGTCAAGGTACTAATTGAAGGAAGGCCTTGCCAAATGGAAGTGGACTCAGGCTCATATTTATCTATGGTGTCATGGGACACTATTCACAGACTACTCCCAAACATTCAGAAAAAGCATTTCAAGAAGCAAGCGCTGACTCTTAAAGACTACCAAGGGAACAAGATTCCAGTAGTTGGAACAAGAGAATTCAGCGTGAAGTTCAAAGGCCTGGCCCTGACCATGTGTGGACAAGGATGCAGCCCAAGCTTGCTGGGACTTGAGTGGTTCAATCCACTAGGCATCGAGGTGACTGGCATCAATCAGGTGAGCAACACTGAATGGGAGGCCTTGAAGTCTGAGTTTCCAGAGGTCTTCAGCTGACGGATTGGGCAAGTATATGGGACCCCTATCACTTTCAATCTAGATCCCAAGGTGCCACCAATTAAACTTAAGCCCAGAAGGGTCCCATTTGCCTTAAAGGAAAAATTGATGCACAATTAGATAAACTAATAGCTCAAGGAGTTTTAGAGCCCACTGACCACTCCAGGTGGGAGACACCCATAGTCACACCAGTCAAGACTGATGGGTCAGTGAGAATCTGTGGAGACTATAAGGGGACATTGAACCATGCCTTCAACAGAGGCATATCCAGTTCAGTGGTGCATCATTTACTACATTCACTTGGCAGGGTACAGTCTTTGCCAAATTGGATCTGGCCCAGGCATATCAACAATTAACAGTTGATGATGCCTGCAGAACCCAAACCATTGTGACTCATAGAGGTGCTTTCAAATGTAAAGAGTTACAGTTTGGAGTAAAAGTGGCAGGCATCTTCAAAAGCCTTATGGAAAAGGATGCTCCAAGGACTGCCAGGGTAGTACCTTACTTTGATGATGTGTTAATCTCTGCTGAAAATGACACTCAGTTACAAGAGACTCAGAGAAGTCCTTACCAGATTCAAAAAGCAGGGTTAAAGTCAAGGAAGAAAAATGCACTCTAGACTGACAAGGTTGAGTTCTTGGGCTATTTGATTGCAAAGCATGGTATCCACCCCACAGATGCCAGGTTCAGGCAATCAAAGAAGCCCCCCTGACCAAAAATGTAAAACAGATTTGCAAGCCTTCATGGACTCATTAACTTTTATCATGTTCCTACCTCAGAGCAACCATTGCAGAACCACTGCAGGAATTATTAGACAAAAAGTCTGCAGTGGGTCTGGGGCAGAAAGAACAATCTGCATTTAACAATATTTATTTATTTATTTATTTATTAATGAGACTTGTATGCGCCCCATCTCCGAGACTGGTGGCTCACAATAAAACAAAGGAAACAATAAATAAAAAATTAAACTAACAAGCCCCATTAAGATGCAATTACACAAATACACAATAAAACTATAATAAAAGCCATCCCCAAAAGGGTCACAGCCCGCTTGGTTAAATAACCAGGTCTTCAATTCACTGGCGGAAGAAGCGGAGTCAGGGCCAGACCGGAGCCCAGAGCTGATTCCAGAGGTCAGGGGCATAATAGAATAGGCTTCGTCGTCGAGAGGACCGCCAACCCGGCATTGGCGGCCAGGGACCCCAAGAAGTCCTTGCTATGTGATGCGCACAGAGGCGGTTAGTACTTGATAATCGGCAGAGTGGCTCCCTTAAATATTGCGGACCCATGTCATGGAGGACTTTGTATGTTAATGTTAACACCTTGAATCTCACCGAACACCGGCAGCCAATGCAGACAGCGCAGGAGGGGGTAACATGGGAGAACGGAAACTCCATCACCACCAGCGCGCGCATTTTGCAGCTGCAATCTCGGATAGTATGCAAGGGTAGTCCTAAATAGAGGCGTTGCAGTAGTCAGTCTGGAGATAACAAGGGCATGAGTAACCGTCGCGGGGCATCAGCGGTCCAGAAAAGAGCGAGTTGGCGAACCAAGCGGAGCTGGGCAAAAGCCCCCTGGCGGCGGCCCCACCTGCTCCTCAATGAAGCCGTGCATCCAGGAGGACCCCAGATTCCGCCCTAGAACACCACTCCCCTATGGTTAGCGATGGATAATCCTGACTGGGCGCGATGCGATGCGCACAGCCACTCAGTCTTGGCGGGTTGAGGCGAAGCATGTTTCCGTCCATCCAGATCCGTACGCATCCAAGCACTGGGTCATCAGGGAGAGGGCATCACCGATCTGGTTGAGGTGGAAATATACAGCTGAGTATCATCTGCATATTGATGAAAACTCACCCGAAACCAGGATGATCTCACTTCTATAGATGTTAAATAGGGGGAGGACCGACCCTGAGGACCCCACAGAGAGCACCCTCGAGGTGGACCTCTGTCCCCGCCAGTACCGACTGACCGCCCGAGAGGTAGGAGGTGAACCACTGAAGTACAGTGCCCCTATACCCAACCCCTGAAGCGTGAAGGATACCATGGTCGATGGTATCAAAAGCGCTGAGAGGTCTAATAGGACCAGGACAGAGGAAAAACCCTGTCCGGGCCCTCAGAGATCATCCATCAGTGCGACCAATGCCGTCTCCGTGCTGTAACCAGGGCCGGAAGCCCGTGGATCCAGGTAGTCCGCTTCATCCAGGAAAAGTGGAAACTGCCGAGCCACCACTCTCAACAACCTTAGCTAAAAGCGAAGGTTGGAGACTGGAGTTATCTAACTGCGGCGGGTCCAGGGCAGGCTTCTTCAGGAGGTCTCACCACCGCCTCCTTCAAGCGGCGGGGAAAGACACCCTCCCTTAGCAAGCGTTGACAACTGCCGGAGCCAGCGCAGGTGACCTCCCTGGCGGCATAAGCTAACCAGGAGGGACACGGGTCCAACAAACATGTGGTGGAACTCAGGCCGCATAATCCCGTCCACTTCATCCTCAGAAACAGGATCGAACTCATCCCAAATCACACTGGCCAGACTACTTGCATCCCGATCCTCAGACCACTGCAAATCAGAGGACAACCCGCCCAATTGAGCGATCTTATCCGACAGATATTGGCCAAACTCCTCAGCTCTTCCCGTGGGTCCGCTCCCTCCCTAAGCGAAGGAAGGCGGGTAACTTAAAAACAGGCGGCGAGGCGGTTATCTGGGGCCTATGAGAGTGGAGAGATAAGCCCTTCGCCACTCTCATAGCAGCAAGTAGAAGAATCTAACATGGGCTCTTAGCTGGGCTCGTCGGCCTGGGGCCGGTGGACCTCCACCTGCTCTCTAAGCCCCTCCGGCGGCGTTTCATCTCCGGAGCTCCTCCGTATACCAAGGAGCCAACGGGATCCTAGCGTGTGAGGGAGTGCATGGGGACAACCCTGTCGAGGGCATCGGCAGCCTGTTGCCAAGCAACCACCAGATCCTCGACAGAGCTGTGGGCAAGGGAAGGGGAAAAACCCCAGTTCTGCCTGGAACCTCCCGGGTCCATAAGGCGTCTGGTGGGAACCACCTAAGTGGCTCCTCTCCCCAGCAGTGGGGGCGGCCTGTTGGAAGACCAGCCGTGGGAGATAGTGATCAGACCATGGAGCAGGCAGAGCTGTAGAAATAGCTTGCCCTCTGTCACTCCGCCACTGCTCAGAGACAAAGCGAGGTCAAGAGTATTTCCCCCTCATGGGTAGGGCCCTGAATTAGTGGGTCAGGCCCATGGTTTCCATAGTCGCCATGAATTCCTGGGCCAATCCCGGCGTACCCCCAGGAAGGCAGGTTGAAGTCCCCAGAACTACAAGACTGGGAACTCCACACCACCCAGGAGGGCGTCCAGAAGCCCAGGCAGGGCTGCTGTCACACAGCTGGGGAAAGGTATGTGAGCAGCAAGCCCACCTGACCATTAGGGCCCCACCTCAGGAGGAGGGTCTCCTCCCACCTATCTCTGGCATAGTGACCTCCCTTGGAAACAAGGTCTCCCTAATAACCACAGCCACCCCCACCCCTTCCCTGGGCCCGTGGCGGTGCACAACCTGAAAACCTGGAGGGCATAATTCCACCAGAGGGACACCACCCTCTGGGCCCAACCAGGTCTCGGTGATACAGGCCAGATCTGCAGCCTCCTCCTCAATGATCTCCGGAGGAGGGTAGACTTGTTAGCCACAGACCTGGCATTAAATACACCAGCCTGAGCCCAGGGTCCCAGTTCCCGTGCCCCTAGGGAGGAGGCCATAGGGTCGGGCGAGCAACCTGCATGCCAGCTGGCAGGTGCGCGCTCCCAACATGAGATATGGCCCTATGCCTCGGCGTCTCCGCCAACCCCAACCACCCTGGGAATTGGACCCCACCTCCGACCCGGACCCGGCCCCAACCCCGCCCCCCGCCGCATGAACCGGGCTGAGAACAGACCCATCTACCCCCTCCCTAACCCCTTAAGACAATCAATTAAAAATTTCAAAGTTTCCCTTCCTTCCAAATTTAAAATTTGGCCCATTAGTCATAACATGCCACCTCTGGGGATCCCAAGATCGTCATTAGAGTAAGTTCTTGATAGCATGGGGCCACTTCACAGAACTGGGAACCGTCTGGAGGCCGTAGCTCTAACAGGGGTAGGCAAGCATAACACAAACATCTCAAAACCTGAGTCAATACAAGGGTAATGGATTAGATGGACATATTG